>OZ023269.1:110527839-110675339 GCA_964006375.1 Tillus elongatus | reverse complement strand
TCAAATCCATCAAGTAAATGATTCTGAACGAGGGATGTAAGAATTAGAGAGACGAAATTAGCTTTTCTTTTACCGGAAATAATTTTCTCCAAAGTAAGAGGATTTGAGAAAAATGCACTGCGCGTGTTCAACTATAGAATGGCTTTAAAGTAAATAATCTAGATATTACAAAAAAGTTATTAAACTTGTTAAAGGAGGAAGTGAAAGTTTCAGATTATGCCCATTTCAATTTAATAAACAGTCAAACATCTGAGACAAAAATGGTTATACAGGCTGGCGCATTGGTAAACGAAACTGACCGATTTGCGTCCAGAGATTTTTTTTAAAAAACGCTGAAACACGTCAATTTTAATATTGAGGGGGTCATGTTTTGACATAAAAATCAACTTTGTCACATAAACCCCTTAAGGGTGGTGATAACAACCCTTATATTTTAAATAGGGAACATGGGTCGAGTGTTACATCATTTGAAAGCTCTTTCTTTTCTGAATTCAGCACACTAATTTTTTTGGAAGTTTTATCAACTCGTATTTCATTCATTGTGATAAGAAATGCACTAATTAGTCAATTTTTCGTAAAAAAATAATAAAAAAACAAAACCAAACGTTCAAAAATGTTTATTCAGTTAAGTAAGTGTTCAAATTGTTGACCACCAGCTTCCATACAAAAGTACAACTTTTATTCAAAATGAGCTCTGACATTCTGGAGCATTTGTGGAGTTATTAGACGGCATTCCTCAACAATGCGTCGTCGTAATTCTTCCAGGGACTCCGGTTTCCGTTGCGTAAATTCTACTCTGTAAATGGCCCCATAGAAAGAAGTCTAAAGGAGTTAAATCCGGTGATCTAGGGGCCCACTCAATAGCACCTCTACGCCCAATCCATTGCTCTGGAAACTCTCTGCTCAAAAACTACCTAACACGTTGTGAAATATGCGGAGGAGCTCCATCTGGTTGAAACACTAATTAATTTTCTTGATAGCGATCATCATTTTCAACAATGTCATTTAGTAGAGGGTAAACGATATCTGCTAGTAACTCCAAATACGTTTCGCCACTCAATTTGCCATCAAGAAAAATTGGTCCGATTAAACGGTCTCCAAAAATGCCAGTCCAGACAAATCCATATATTCAAGAACTGCGTAAAAAATAACAAGAGCTTTCCAAAATACTGTATTATGTTTCAATGTCAGGAAAAATTGACTTGTTCCTAAGTAGCAAGAAAAATGTGCCACACCTTGAGAATACATTATGTTTGAAATTACATTTGAAATGATTACATCGCATGATCGTCGTTTCCTTAAAAATATTTCAATTTCAATATTCAGGTTTCAATTTGATGTTTAGGACAATGGCAACAAAGTCAAAGTATAATCCATAATTCGCATTAACATAACGTTAATGACACACCACGTTAGAGTAGATTAGAAGAGTAGATTAGATTAGATTTACTCACGAACACGTATCATTAGACAACCGTCTAATTCCCTGGCAAAATTCCGCCAAATACCTCCGGGTTTTCCTCGACAAACACTTAACATGGCGCCCCCATGTCGATCACGCCCGAAAAAAAGCCTCGATGTTTATCTAGAAGCTGTTCCCACTTCTAAATAAAAAATTCCAAATTGTCCATGAACAATAAATTTCTCATGTACAAAGTCATCACCCAGCCAACCTTGACCTATGCATCACCTGCATGGGCCACCGCGGCCGCAACACACATCAAGACCGTTCAAATCATCCAGAATAAAATTCTGAGAATGGTTACCGGAGCGCCATGGTTTGTCAGAAACAGTCAGATTCACTCTGATCTGGAAATGTCTTCGATACTTGAGTTTATAACTCGACTATCCACAACTCAGTTCCGCTTCTCACCCAAATGCTCTTCTCCGTAGTGCCACCGACTACGATGAGCAACTTCCACATAAGCATAAGCGTCCAAAGCTTATACTTACCCGCTAACGCCCCCGCGGCTAAAACAGAATGGAAACATTCAAACCCAAAAAGTCATTGTGTGAAATCTTTCCGACGGAGGTATGGACTAAGGTCCGGTACTTCTAGGGGAGGGGTTTTAGTGAGTACAGTCTCACAGTACCTCGATATCCCACGGAACTACGGTGTCGTGAATGGGGTCTGCATGAGCATTTCCACCTCTTGTATCCAACAAAAAAAAAATTATTGTGAGTAGGCTATTTCAGTCCCTCCACCGCGACCTTAGGTCTATTGTGGCTCACGTCTAATTATTTAAATTTCACCCATCAATTCCAGCTCCCTGCGGGAGTCGATATTTTCTTGAGGGTGAAAGTTTGTTTGGCAGGTGTACTGCCATCTGAGTGAAGTCGCTTGCCCGTTTCGAAGCTCAAAGAGACATACCCTCTCTCCGAGTTCGTCTGGACCAGACATCCGTCAGTGTTTGCCTCGAGGCGGTATCATGAAGTCCCGCTCTCGAGCAGCATCCAATCTCCAGTTGTAATCCACGCCTAGAGATTTCAGCTCCCCTCCAGGTGCGTCTAAACCTGACACCCAACAGTGTTAGACTCGCGGCAACATCCCATCGAGTCCCGCTCCCGAGCATCACCAAAGCGAGGCCGTCCGTCCGTTTCGTAGCACACACTGGGTGCCCCAAACTCCGGATGCATACCACTCATCAGAGATCACAGCCCCCGGGTCGTCTGAACACACGACATACGCCAGCGCTCAACCCAGGGCGGTATCATCTGGAACCCCGCTCCCGAGTAACAATCAAGCGAGGCCAATTGTTTATTTCTGAGCCCACAGTGGAGGCGTCAAAATCCGGGTGCATATCACTCCCCAGAGATATTTGTCTCCCACCAGGCCACCAGGCTCACCTGTACCCGAAACCGGTCTGTGTCTTCTGCTATACACATACAGGGGGCCTAGTTTGCGCTCACTTAAAGAATTTTTTCAAAATTCAAAAGTCTAGATGTCCTTATTAGTTATTTTTTTCTACGAAAATTCACGAAAAAGGCTACAATATAAACAAAGAACAAAAACTAAAAACACAAACGCAACGATGCAAATTTATTATACTACAACTAGACGTATTTGAGTATTTTTGAAAAAAAAAGCTGTATTTAATTACCTAAGTTTATTCCAAGTTACAAACTAGCACCAGCAGTCATGGAAACGTGTACTAAGTTAAAATTGGAACCTGTGATGAGCACTGATAAGTACACTTGGAGAATCCAAATCACCACAACTCATCTTTTCAAAGACCTGACGATCGTTTCACTAACAAAGTTATCGTCATCAAAGGATAAAAAATGGTTAATTTTTCATCCATTGATGATGCCAAATTTGTTAGTGAAACGATCGTAAGCTCTTTAAAAATATGTGTTGTGGTAACTCGGGTTCTCCAACAACGTGGAAACGTGTGTTCTAACCAACTTGATGAAAAAATAAAACATCCTCACCCGTCTTCTAGCCAAAGCTACTCTTTGACAAATAAGTTTATGTCAAAGGTAAGTATGTGATGAATAAAGATGAAAGGATTTACGTATTCAAATTATGCAAAAGAATTTTTCAAATGGAATGTTTAGTGACGGCCTTGTAGGGTATTTGGTTCCTATTCAAAAATTTCGTAATTTTGGTATCTATTGTTTGATTCTTTTTATTGTGCCGATAGTCTGAAACAGCAACGAATTCTCTCAGCGAATAATTTGCATGCCGCGTTGAAAGAAGCTATGAACATTTTTTGTGAGGATTTAGTATGCTTGTTACCTACAATCTTTCTGTTATTGGGCAAGCGAGTGAGTGATGTATGCGGGAGTAAAATATTATGTGCGACTATCACCCAAAGTTTTGAAGACATTCACGCCAGTACAACATCACGTTTCAACACAGATAGAGAATTATACAATTTAATAGAATCACAGACTTTTTTTACACGAAATCGTTTATTTTTTATCACCATTAGAGTCTAAAAGCTATGTCGCTTTGTCGAAATGACTCGATATTCTAAATTTAGCAGATTATTTCATTTCATGAAATCGGCGAGATTTTCTTGAAGTTTTCCTTTCAGTCGACCACTTCTTTTCTCACGTATTTGACGAGTTTAAATGTTTATTAGTTAGAAGAGTATTTTGTTTATCGAATGCTTGTTTTTCCATCGCAATCATCTTCAGGTTTTTTTTGCCATTTTTACCATCTTCCGTAATAACAGATACGTAAATATTTCTATCTGTTCAAGTTGTTGAACGTTTAGCTTTACATCCATCTCCACTTATCTTTATTATCGTCATACTAATTTTTAATTTGATTCTTCACCACACCGCCCAGCAGACTGACCCATTTGTAATTCTTTCCGTTGCTCTCAATAGCAGCAACGTACCTTTTGTAATCAATGAAACCGTTGCGTTATATCTCCTATCCAACCCAACTCTCTTTATTATATGAAGCAATATTTTTTTATCTATATTATCTGATGCTTTTTCCAGGTCTACAAGAGCAATAAATATTCTTCTTAGGCCTCATTTCTACTATGGTCCACCGCTTTTATAGTTCGTCGGTAGGGTCTGTATCCAAACTGATGTTCATCGATGTAATTCTCTCGTATATCATAATAATTTGGTAACATCACATAATTAGTTATAAGGGGTATAATGAAGTAATAACGAAAATCTGCCTTTTTACCAAAAGGTATTCATTTATTCATCAACATTGACATCTTAAGTCCGCATTCTTTCTGAGGCAAAAAACTCGTTTAATAATCACATCAAAAACAAAGTCCTCTTAAGCTCCAACAGCGGCAAACCCTTCTGGACTCTTGCTAAATCTATTGGGAATAATTTTTGCAAGCGCACGTTCCCACCTCTTGTCTCAGGGGATGAAATTGTTTCTACCGCCCTGGGCAAGGCTGAACTTTTTGCCTCGTTGCTCGCCCGCAAGTCTACTCTCAACCCACCTCCAAATGTTCAACCACCAACAGTCCCCAATGTCACGCATAAAATGACGGATATCATTTTCAAAACTAAAAAGGTACGAAAGATGCTCTCGGGCCTTGACGAGAACCCAGCAATTATTCTCAAAAAATGCGCACCAGAACTTGCTGCTGTCCTGACTCGTCTGTTTCAGACATCTTACAATAGAGGCATATTCCCTAGTACCTGGAAACTGCTCGAGTACAACCCGTCCCCAAGAAATGATCCAAAGCGCTTCCTAGCAAGTACAGGCCAATTTCTCTCATTTCAGTCGTCTCTAAAGTGATGGAAAAGTATATAAACACCGAATTACTAAAAATTCTTGAAAAACACAGTCTAATCCACGACAGGCAGTATGGATTTAGTCAGCGCAGATCGACTGCCGACCTCCTTTCCTTTGTGACCCATTCTTGGAGCAAGTCTATGGAACTACACGGTGAATCCCAGATTGTCGCTCTAGACATATCCAAAGCATTCGACCAGGTCTGGCACCCAGTGCTGCTTAATAAACTTTCGGCCTATGGCCTAGCATCAAAACTCTGTACCTGGAAAGCAAATTTCCTCTCCAACCAGAGCATTTCTGTTGTCGTGGATGGCCATTCCTCTAAACTGTATTCAATTAATGCAGGAGTTCCTCAAGGTTCTGCTTTAGCCCCTACTTTGTTTCTTCTCCAATGACCTTCTCTCTAGCACATCCCACCCAGTTCACAGTTACGCGGACGACAGCACCCTCCACTTAAATATACAATATTCTAAGCCTGTGTCTTTAGCCCAATTAGATGAGGATTGCAGAGTCATGGAGTGCCGTTGGTGACCTCTCTCTCTCTCTCTCTCTCTCTCTCTCTCTCTCTCTCTCTCTCTCTCTCTCTCTCTCTCTCTCTCTTTTATAGATATCTGCACGGGTACTGCTCAGAGGAGCTTTCTTCCATAGTTCCTCCACCTGCTGCCTCCAACAGATCTACCAGGGGAACAAAGCGAATGCACCCTTTTACTGTCCAGGTTAACAGACATAGGACATCTTGTTATGCCCGCTCTTTTGTCCCGAGGACTTCCAAGTTGTGTTTGGAAGAATGCGTGGATAAGGGAGGTAGGCATCTAAAATCCACAATATTTAAAAAATAGAACTATTCTTTAATACGTTTTATATGTTTTTTGTATGTTAAGTAATAAATGTGTTATTGACCATTAAAAATAAATAAATAATTTTGGCTCTCACTGTATTAATGGTCAAACGACATAAAAAAAATTAAATTTGGCCTGATACAATTTGGATCCCTGTAACAGTATCTTGCACTAGACAATTGTTTAGTAAACGAAGTTTATTTAGAAAATAACAGCAACTGTATTTTCTAACATTGTAAAATAAGAGAAGTACACTACGCTTACATGTCCTTTTGTAAGACTCTATCTTTTGATAAGGCAATCTACGATGAAGAAATTATCCTGCGTGGACCAATAAACTGATTTTTAAGTTACCATCTTTTATTAAGCAACTTCAGATCGGCAAATTATTCTTCAACGCGTAAGCAAGATTCTGCAAAGTATTCAGTATTTTATTGTCCTGGTTCGATTTACATAGAATTGCCATTAAAATTGGGATACTGGACGTTGCATGATATCTTCACATACCTTGTGTGTGAATAGAGACCGCGGACCGCGGAATGCCCTGACGTATGGTACGGATTTGCTGAGAAACTTGCCGAGAGAACTTCTCCCAGCATGTTTGTCCGAGTACGTGGACATCGCATCCGTTCACCGATCCAAGATCAGACAGTGCCGTAGTTTATTACGGGAAACATTATAATACAACATACACGACCGTTCAACCGTTCAATCGTTCCAACCGTTCACTGAATTACTCACAGATATTATCAATATACAGTCACACTACGATAATGATTAATATTCCTCTCATTTACTAATTCAAGGTCTTAATTGTGTTTTAAGAGGTGGCGCGGTTTCATTACAATATCCAATTGCGATCGACATGGGTTATAAAATTGAAAACAAAGCTAGCTGATTGATTGATTATTGATAAGGAGACACTGAATTGCTAATTTTATAAAACTGAAAGTTGAAACCTCGGTGTACAAATGACAATTTCCTGTCGCTACTTGCGTAGGTACATCTCGCTAAGTACTAAAATGAATATTTTCTACAGGTAAACTAGAGACCAATGCAAATTTCAACGCAGCAAGTGCGTTACACTAGCAATTAAAAAAAAAGAAACATCCGCGAAAAGTAAAAAAATCCTATCTCCGAGAACAATAAATTTGGTTTGATGAAATTCCGTACACGTGTTACTTTGGAAAGTTTTTGTTACATACTAAAATTGGATTCTGTTGATTGAGAGAAAATTAGTTATTAGAATTCGAAAAAAGTTGATGAAAATGCGCTGCCGTAACGCACTTCCTGCATCCGTACTATTACTACCAGTTGTAAAGATAGATAAATAGATACTTTTATCTGATGTTTCAGATAGATACGCCATAAAATATAGAAACATTAAAATCAGTAAATAAAATTAGAATTTAAAGTATTCACACAAACACAAATGTAGTAGCAGTGGTGGGGAGGCCAACACCAAGCAAGTAGGCCACAATGGGCCCTTTTTGCCAACCCCAGCAACCATGCTCTACACTTCCTCGGTTCCGTCGCCAAACCGCCTCGACCTCGAGATGAAGGCCGTGACGGACTTCAATTGAACGGTGCCTACCTGATTCCTCTGCAGAGTCCTCGATCCGAACAATTCTGCTCGAAGACTCCCAAAAGCCTCGCATTCACACAGGTAGTGGTAGGACGTTTCTTCATCCTCGCCGCATTCCTGGCAAATGGGATCCCTCTCTACCCCTATCAATGTGAGGTGTCTTCTAAGGGCGCAGTGGCCTGTCAGCACCCGAAGGATGCGGCGAAGCGTAGGTCGACTTCTTCCGAGTAGCCAGAGAGCTTTATCTCTGTCCGACCCTTCCACGAAGTCCCTCGCCTGCCTGCAGCCACCCACCGACCCCCAGTGCCTCTCCATTGCTTCCTCGGTCCACCTGTCTAAGGCGACAGAGACTGTCTTCCTACTTATGCCCATCGCAGGCTCCGGGCCACAGAACGGCCGCCGGGAACCGAGCCTTGCGAGATTATTCGCCACCTCATTCCCCGCTACGCCACAGTGTCCCGGAACCCACACCAGTTGCACCTCCTTCGTACTGGCTAGTCCTCTGAGGGTGTCAGCGCACTCCTGAACCAGTGTTAACCTGATTCTGGCCGCGCAGACTGCCCGGAGGACCGCCTGGCTATCCGAGCAGATGTACACACATTTCTCGGGACTCCTCTTCACATCCTATCTATTGGCCACAGACAGGATAGCATACACCTCTGTTTCGAAAACCGTGTTATATGCGCCAAGAGCATAGCTCTCGCGCACCCCCAGGCCCTCGATGTATATTCCTGCCCCGGAGGATTGTTGTCTCCAGCCGCGATCTGTCGGTGAAACAGACCAGGCTTGCGGGATGGAATGCAACCTCATTTTCCCTCCACTGATCCCTACTGGAGATGCTGAGGGTGTATGGCCTAGTCAACCTAATATCGTCCTCGGCATCCCGCACCTTTATGGCGGAAATCGGAATTTTCTTTTTCACCTCCTTGGCGACTCTTGCATGCCCCATTACTGCTCTCTCTCCGCACCAGTTTCCTGAGTCTCGCAGTCTAAGATGCGACGCCATAGCCTCCCTTCTGATACAGATGGGAAGCGGTGGCAGCATCAACAGGACCTCTAGCGCGGCTAAGGGTGTCGTCCTCATAGCGCCTGTGATGCCCAGGATTGCTAGCCCTTGGAGTTTGGCCAGCTTTCTGCTGGTAGTTTGGTTCACACCACACCACCAGACCAACGCCCCATAGAGGCGTCTCGGCCTGACGATCGCAGTGTAGATCCAATGAAGGATCCGAGGATTAAGTCCCCAGGTCCTACCTATCAAACGACGCAGCTGCCAGAGGGTCGCTACTCCCTTCCTCACTACTCGTTCTATTGCCGACCCCCATGTTAGTTTGGGGTCCAGGATCACCCCCAGATATTTGACCTCCCGCACTAAAGCTAAAGGTTTTCCAAACATCACGGGCGCCCTGAAACCCTCTACCTTCCTCTTCTTGGTAAATAGGATCATCTCCGTCTTCGCATGCACAAATAGTCACACATCATACCACTGTAACATCACAAATAAGGCATAAAAAATTACTAAAATTAAGAGATATGACAACTATGATGACTTTAACTGCTTTTTCAACTCATCGACAGAATAAAAACATGGCTAATATAAATAATGTTTAAGCTCCCTCTCGAATTATTGCGCCCCCCTATGACAATTCCAATAATATGGTTAGGCAGTAGATTAAAATAACAAGAACCCGCATAATACGGGGATTTTTTTATCACATAAAAGATTAGGTTTATTCAAATATATATTATCACTAAAATGAATGTAATAGCTATGTAAAATATAATTATTAATTATAATTGTGGTGCAAATTATTTCTCTCCTTAAATATATAACACATTAGCTTCAGTAAATAAACCTCAACAACTGTCAACATGTTATTACTTTTGAAAACCTCCCGATAATTAATATTCCCGACACTATAGGTTAAAAATTAGGCGCATAATGCTTTTTTGATGTAGGGGAACCACAGCTCCATCTATCGCTGGGCCCCCACGACACAACGATATAATTTATAGCTGAGTGGCCAAGAGCACCTTTAAAGTCTTGAGCAGACTGCATCAACATTACTGGACCAGGAGAAAACTCTGTCAATTATTGTTCCCAGAAATGATGTGGAGACAGCAGAAGTTGAAGAACTGCTATTAAACTTAATACTGATGTCAACACGGGGACTCATTTTAGTTTGAAAATGCAGCAATTGTGTTTTGACATAATTTATAATCACACTGTTTTTGTACAACACCTGCTGAATTCCTGCAAAACGTTATTAATTTTGTTATACAGAGATGAAAAATTTGAGACCGACATTAAAATTGACATATCGTCAGCATGAACGCCAGTCCATATATTTTGGTAAGTGATAAACATAAGGGAGGAACAGCAGCGGGCCCAAAATGCTTCCTTGTGGGGCGCCAGAGTTTATGACCTTTGAGTGTGATAAGGTATTCCAAATCCTAACAACAAGTTTTCTCTTAGACAGAAATGACCGAAGCCATTTGTTCAGACTCCCTCTAATTCCCATATAATGTAGTTTGTCACAAACAAAGCTAGTATTTATCGTGTCGAACGCACGGGCAGATCAAAAAACAATCATACGGTGTATTCCTTCAATTTTTCTAGTGCTGCCTGCACAAAATCATTTACAGCTGATTCTGCGGAGAGCCCCTTACGGAAACTGTTTGAGATTAAGTTTTTCCCGCCTAAGTATTCTTGCATTCTCTGAAAAACCATATTTTCGAATATTTTTGAGAAAACACAACAAGCAACGCAATAGGTTTATAATTATCTATATTGTTCTTATCGCCTCCTTTCACTAAGTGAAGATTGGAACCTGTGATGTGCACTGATAAGTACACTTGTAGAACCCAAATCACCACAACACATCTTTTTAAAGACCTGACGATCGTTTCACTAACAAAGTTAGCGTCATCAAAGGATGATGTACTTATCTTCTCCTTTATGCAGAGCAATGGTAGCAGCAACTTTCAACCGTGTGAGAAATTGACCCCAAAGCAGCGATAGATTAATCTGTTTAGTTATTTCGTCCGTTGATAGATTTATTGACTAAAGAGAGGAATTTCTTCAAATTTATTTTGTTAGATCAAAAATTATAAGACATTTAAATCGCCAACTCTATAATTCAAACTGCTGCTATAATATCGCAGAATGGGCCAATTTCAAATACATTTTCTGCAAATATTTTAGTCAAATGAAGAACAACGGCTATTGAAACCGAAATGCCACACTTCTTGGAAGGCATCCGCACCCGCTTTAGGATGTTTGTTTAAAAATTACCAATTTTGACGTTTCAAATAGCAAGTTTGACGTTTATAAAAAAATCATAAGCATTTTAAGGCATTTTTTGCTACTTTTCGACATTGTTGCACCAAAAAAAAAACAACTTAAATCTTCGTCTGTAATATGCAATACATTTTGTTAACCACATTTAGTATTTTGGTATTGTGACCGCCTTTGATCTCCAAGAGATAACTTTAAGTACTCGAAAACTCGCTTGTACAGTTTTCGATGGGCTACCCTGTATGTACAATTCTCATGACTTATTTATAAGGGTAAATTGTATTATTATTTACCAATAAAGCATAATAATAATATTAGTACGTGGGGTTCTGGTTTTGAAAAAGTTTTTGAAAATTCGAAAGTCGTGATCTTTCCTCTAATAAGTACACTTGGAGAACTCAAATCACCGCAACAGATCTTTTAAAGACCTGACGATCGTTTTACTAACAAAGTTAGCGTCATCGGAAGGTGGGAAATTCAGTATCTTATTCTATACTTATCAGTGCTCATCACAGGCCCCAATCATCACTTAGTGACTCTCCTCTATTATCGACTTTGCTTTCTACAAGAAATAGCACAAAAGGTTTAATTATGTCTGAAGACAATTTTTGTAATACATTAAAATTGATTTATATAATATATGAATAGAGGAAACCTTCTGGCGCCGCTCATGGTATTGATAACACGTATTTGCTTCATGTAGGAAATGCACGAGAAATCCATCTAATTATTACCGAATTTATCAGATTACTCATAATTATCTCGTGAGAAAAATCACGGTTAAACGGTTGAATCATTCAACTGGACAACTCTTTCATTGTTTTTCTGTTATTTTTTCTTATTAATATTGTCTAGCTGTAATTGTTTTTATGGATAACTTATTGGTTATAAAGAGGACAAGTTATGCATATCAGATAGGTTCCCGCGCTTTTTTACTTATGTATTTAAGTCATGATTTTTATTGCTAAGCCGTTTTATGTAACAAATGACATATTTAATGTTAAGTCGTACATGCGTCATCCGTTGTACAAATATAACGTACGTTTTCTGCATTTTACATTAACCTTGGCTGACTTTTTCTTTCCTGTCAGGTATTTTGACTGTCTTCGGTAAAATTAGGTTAAATTCGAACTTACAGCGCCACCAATCTAAAAAATCACATGAAAATTATAAATTTTTCATGTTAGATTAATTACGTTAGTTTAATTAATTTTTTTTCGAATCTGGACAATAAATGCCAATGTAGGATCCGGAAAATTGTGAGTTAATGGCGTGACTTGACCGTGCATTTTGAAATAAAAATAAATCGGAGTTTGTGCTAGTGGATAATGGTTATTCACAGCTAAGAAAAATCACAAACAACAGCAAAAACTTGGTGACAACTTAAGAAAACCACACCACAAAATATAAAAACATGCGGCTTGCTTTCGACGTTGCCGAGTGCTAAATCTCTATTTGACATTTTTAAGCTAATTTGGGGTGATTGTGGTTTAATACAATACCAATATTATAGCGATTTTAAAATTAAATTGCTGTAATTTTGAATTAAGTAGATTAAGTAAGAATTTATAACATCAAACTATATTCAAATTTTTTTAAGACTAATACGTAGTCTATATGGTTTTTGACTGCACTAGAACCGATACAAATTTGTAAAGTCTGTATTCCGACAAAAAATGCGCTTTTATCTTATCTGAATTAAAAAAGTTCTGGACGCAGCAAGTGCGTTATGGTAGAGAATTTTCATCAAATGCTTCAAATTTAAAGAACTCAATTTTCTATAAACCTATAAAGTTTAATTTTGGTATGTAGTAAGGTCTTTCCAACAACATATCCACCAAATTTCATCAAAATAGCTTTGTAATTTTCGGATATAAATTTTTTTTTCGAAAGAAAACTCAACATTTTACCGGAAAACCTTGTCCGAATTCCGTTTACCCTCTACTAATTGACATTGTTGAAAATGATGATCGCTATCAAGAAAATCGATTAGTGTTTCAACAAGGTGGAGCTCCTCCGCATTTTTCACAACGTGTTAGGGAGTTTTTGAACAGGGAGTTGCCAGATCAATGGATTGGGCGTAGAGGTGCTATTGAGTGGCCCCCTAGATCACCGGATTTAACTCTTTTAGACTTCTTTCTATGGGGCCATTTAAAGAGTAGAATTTACGCAACAGAACCGGAGTCTCTGGAAGAATTACGGCGACGCATTGTTGGAGAATGCCGTCTAATAACTCCACAAATGCTCCAGAATGTCAGAGTTCGTTTTGAACAAAATTTGTACTTTTGTATGGAACCTGGTGGTCAACAATTTGAACACTTACTTAACTGAATAAACATTTTTGAACGTTTGGTTTTGTTTTTTAGTTTTTCTTAACGAAAAATTGACTAATTAGTGCATTTCTTATCACAATGAATGAAATACGTTCTTGCAAAACCAACTGTGAATATTTTTTAAACGAGTTGATAAAACTTCCAAAAAATTTGTCGGCTGAATTCAGAAAAGAAAGAGCTTTCAAATGATGTAACACTCGACCCATGTTCCCTATTTAAACTATAAGGGTTGTTATCACCACCCTTAAGGGGTTGATGTGACAAAGTTGAGTTTTATGTCAAAACATGCCCCCCACCCAATATTAAAATTGACGTGTTTCAGCGTTTCCTTAAAAAAAAATTCTCTGGACGCAAATCGGTCTGTTTCGTTTTCAATGCGCCAGCCTGTATATATATCCACACGATAACTCAAAAGGTTATTAACCGATTTTGATGAGACTCGACAAGAATCTTTCTTTTATTAATAGCTTTGATGAATTCGTTAGCCAGGAAAATTGGACAAGGTTTTACGGAAAAATTTTGAGTTTTCTTTCGAAAAAAATCTTTTTCTCCGAAAATTACAAAGCTATTTTAATGAAATTTGCTGGATATGTTGCCTTGGGAAAGACCCTATTACCTGCCAAAATTCAACTTTCTAAGTTTATAGAAAATTGAGTTATTCACATTTTGAGTTTTCTTTCGAAAAAATTACAAAGCTATTTTAATGAAATTTGGTGGATATGTTGCCTTGAGGAAGACCTTACTACACACCAAAATTAAACTTTCTAAATTTATAGAAAATTTAGTGGTTCAAATTTGAAGTATTTAATACAAATTCACTACCATAACGCACTTGCTGCGTCTCGAACTTTTTTTTATTTTTGTCTCAGTAGCCGTGGAAACAATGAAAAACTATTTATCAGTTGTTTTCGTAATGAGTTTCCATTTTAAAATTAGAAGTTTTGCTTAAGCTAATTAAAGTTATTAAAAAAAATCAAATATTTAAATGCAATATATTTACGCAACAAAACAGTTTATAAATGTTCAAAATCACCCTCATTTTCTTTTGTTTGTCGGTTGCTCGTTTAATTATGTCACAAGCATGTCTTAAAACATCTGCTATTCATCTTACATTGTGAAAATCTGTTGTTGCCGAGTTATTGACATTATTAGTTCGTCGTTGGTAACATACGGCAATTTTGAACTCACATTTTTTTAATTTTTGTTATTAAATGCATGTTTTTTTTGCTTTCTGTTGTCTCCAACGTTATTTGGTCAGGTCAGGTTAGGTCAAGTCGGGTCGGGTCAGGTCAGGTCAAATTACGTCGGTCAGGCCTGATAGGTAGTGTTTTGTGCACAAACGACAAAAAAGTTGTCCTTTTAACCTCTGCTGGAGGTGAAAGAACATTATGTAAAAAACAAAATGTAAAAAAGGCTGCTTATAGAAGTTCAACTAAGCTGTTTTTGTCGATGTTCCTTATTTATTTCCTTCCCCCAGGACTCCTGTTCACACCAGGTCCCGTAACTTTTGGGAAGGGGGTTGTTTCCACAATATTTTTCTTTTTGCTTATACACTGTAGTAGTTTTAAGCATGTTTGTGGAAAAAAAAACGAAAATCGAGTTTCCGCTAATATGCAATATTACCGAAAAAAATAATATATAGATTTAGATTTGGAGATTTAGATTTACTTGTTGAGCCAGTCGACAATCAAAAGCTGCATAAGCCAAGTCATCATAAATATAAAAGGTTAGACACATACAATACAATAATCAATAAAACTTACAGACTAAGTTGAAAAAAAAATAAAAAGCAATACAAAAAACAACGAAATGTCGCTGCACTTATCACAAACACAAAATTTACAAGCTGTCACCAAAATATTCAGCAAGACTGTAGTAAGCCCTCGATATGAGAAGAGACCTGAGCCGTGCCCTAAAATCTCCAATTTTGAGTGCTCTAAAATCTATATATATATATATATATATATATATATATATATATATATATATATATATATATATATAT
This sequence comes from Tillus elongatus, assembly GCA_964006375.1. NCBI lineage: Eukaryota > Metazoa > Arthropoda > Insecta > Coleoptera > Cleridae > Tillus > Tillus elongatus. The sequence goes on along the minus strand of OZ023269.1, from coordinate 110,660,061 downwards.
ATATATATATATATATATATATTCGAGCCACTTTTAAAGAAATATATTAAAAGTAATTAGTAAAGTCGTGCTTTCATCCTAACCACGTTTTTCTACAAACACTTGCTAAAATAAACGCAGCAAAGATTTGAATTAGTAAAACCTTTTAATAATGGTTCCTTCTACAAAATAAATCAAAATCATTTAAATGATCTTACGATTATTACATATAATAAGTATTTAAATAAAATATAGTTAGTAAAGAGAGCCACCAAGAGTGTGCTATAACAAGGACGAGCTTACTTAACGCAAGACAATGTGTTGTGATCTTACTAAATGAAGTTACAGAACTTGGCTGGAATATCCACGAGCATAAAAAGCAGCGCAAAAACGATAAATGTCCATATGTCAGATGCCGGGAGGGTAAAACGAAATAAAGGACAAAGAAGTGGAATAAAGACCGCGACTTCGGTGCAATTATTTTGGTATCCCTTTTTTCCCCATTTTTCTGCATTGCTAGACGATTTCGTAAAATTCATTGCAAAGAATTTGTTCCAGTTAACTGAACTGAAAGGAACAATTCGACTGTGTTAGATAAGTCTCTTAAGAAAGTACTTTCCTTATTTCCAGGGCCAAAATGGAGATAAAACTGCATTGAAATTCCTAAAGTGTAACTTTCTTATAGCTTTTGGAATTCATAACTAAACTTAACTGGAAAGTAATCCTCTATAAATTATGTCCGTGAGTTTTTGTCTCAAGAATATTCATAGACCGCCTTTTAACGATTTTTCCTAGAAAACATTCGATTATGACGAGCTCACCATTTTTAAGACATTTGACAATTTTCTTCAAATGAGCACGAACTAGAACGCCTAAAATCCATTACCAGGGTTAGTTCCAAATGTTATGTTTGTTTGTTTGTTTGTTTGTTTGTTATATATATATATATATATATATATATATATATATATATATATATATATATATATATATATATATATATATATATATATACAGGCTGTTTCAAAAAACATGCACCATCGCTCGTGGGACAATTCCTTACTAAAAAATAAGAAAAAAAGTTCCTGTGCACATGGGCCCGGAAACGCATAGTTTCCAATATACAGGGAGTTGAATTTTAATTTTTTTTTAATTTTTTATAAATAATTTCAAAACCACTGGATTGATTTTAATGAAACTTGGAACTTGAAAGTGTATTATGAAAGTGCATATTTTCAAGTGAAAATCTGCTTACAACTGCGTCAGTGGCGTGCGTACGGGGTAACTGTAAAAATTCATTTGAGGAAAAAATATGTGCGCCACTGTCTTTTTCCAATTTTGATACATCAGTTATGAAGCTTATTACATAAGCCACAAAAGCTGCCTCTTGGTATTTTTTCGTTCAGGGTATCCCCTAGGAGATATGATTAATTTTATAAAAAGGGGCAAAATACCGATTAGTCGGCGTAATAATAATAATAATAATAATAATAATAATAATATATGTTTACTGCAAGAATATGAAAAACAAAACATACAGTAAACATTACAGCAATAACGTGCAAATAACTAACCTACGTAAAACTTATTGGTGACAAACATTGATAAAAAATGATAAATAAAAATAAAAAATGAAAAAAGTAATCGTAGACACCATGATTTTTCCAAACTCTTGTTTTTTGTACATTACTCAATTGACTTTAATAACAAAGCTAAAGAAAATGTTGAAAGTGACCACCATTAGCGTCGTTACAATTATTTAACCTTCTGCGCAAAGATCTTCTTACTCTTCTGCAAATATTTTGATCTCTAATGCTGTCAAATGCATATTCTATTCTTCCCAACAATTCTTCTCGTGTATTTACTGGTGTTTTATACACTATTTCTTTTAAATGACCCCACAAATAAAAATCGAGAGGATTCAGGTCCGGAGATCGAGGTGGCCATGACACCGGACCTCCACGACCAATCCATCGGTGACCGTATGTGTTGGCTAAATATGTTCTTACAACTGCTGCAAAATGTGCGGGCGCACCATCATGCTGGAACCACATTGTACCATTTCTCATAAAAAGCGGTAGTAACAACGGCAAATCATTTTGTAAAAAGTTTAAATATGATTCATGGTCAAGACGATTCGGTAGAACAACAGGACCAATTATCTGATTTTCAATAATAGCAGCCCAAATATTGATGGAAAATTGATACTGCGAATTTGCAACTCTTAGAGAGTGTGGGTTTTCATCGGCCCATGTATGTAAATTGTGAAAATTTACGATACCTTTTCGCGTAAATGACGCCTCATCAGTAAATAGTACACGTTTAGAAAAATGTTGGTCGCGCCTAAGTTTGTTTAAGAACCACTGACAAAACATTACCCTTGGTTGAAAGTCTCTAGGTAGAAGTTCCTGGACACGTGTAAAATGATAGGGATATAAACTTTGATCCTTCAGAGTTCTGTGAACTGATGATGCCGAAATATTACCCAGTTCGGTGGCAATAATTCTCGTACTTGTACTAGGATCACGTTCAACTCTATTTAATATTGCCTCTTCAACTCGTACAGTTCGAGGGTATCTTCTGCGTCCAGAGTCAGCTTTTAAAGGTTTTAAAGAACCAGTTTCTCTCAAATGTCTTACAATACGTGGGGAAATATTTTTGTCAGGAATTCTTCTTTGCGGATAAGTTTCCTGATAAACTCGCACAGCTTGTCTAGCATTTTGATTTGTTTGTCCATAAATTAACAACATATCAGTCAAATCCGCTGAAGTGTACTTAATGAAAACCATCTTGAGAGGAGGAAATAATATTAATGAGCAGCTCAGTATCAACAAATAACTAAAAACGAAAATACTGCACCGTATCAAAATTTAAAGAATAGCACGAAAACTCTTTTGACGCCTACAAAGCACTTCAAAATTGTAGAATTTAGAGAACTGTCAAAAATTATAGTTTCATGGCACTTTACGATTACTGTTTTCATTACTCCAACGAATCGGTATTTTGCCCCTTTTTATAAAATTAATCATATCTCCTAGGGGATACCCTGAACGAAAAAATACCAAGAGGCAGCTTTTGTGGCTTATGTAATAAGCTTCATAACTGATGTATCAAAATTGGAAAAAGACAGTGGCGCACATATTTTTCCCCAAATGAATTTTTACAGTTACCCCGTACGCACGCCACTGACGCAGTTGTAAGCAGATTTTCACTTGAAAATATGCACTTTCATAATACACTTTCAAGTTCCAAGTTTCATTAAAATCAATCCAGTGGTTTTAAAATTATTTATAAAAAATTATAAAAAAAATTAAAATTCAACTCCCTGTATATTGGAAACTATGCGTTTCCGGGCCCATGTGCACAGGAACTTTTTTTCTTATTTTTTAGTAAGGAATTGCCCCACGAGCGATGGTGCATGTTTATATATATATATATATATATATATATATATATATATATATATATATATATATATATATATATATATATAGTGATTATAAAGTTTGGAACATAATTTTTTAGGTTAGTCTTATCCTTTCAATTGCCAACTTATGACGTAAAAATTACATTTATGACGTCACCACCTATTTCTGAATGATGACGCCTTCATAAGTTTTTAAATGACAACCAGATTTTTTGGCTGCTTTTCTATAGACCTGTTTACCACTTAAATGATGATGAAAAAAAATTAGAACCTGGCAACAATTATTTTAATTGCATTATTTACTTTAAAAAGTGGAAACGTAAATTTAATAAGAAATAAGAGCAATTCCTCCCCGTTTTAATTTAGGATGAGTTTTCTTGAGAATAATGAGGTCTTCCTTTACTTTTCTAAAGCAATGAATACTTGATTTTGTGATTTTTGATACGCTGTCATGTAACTAGTTGACGGGGGGAACTAAAAGTAAAGTCAAAATCAATTTTTAACAACACTCGTTGTGATGACTTATTGATTATTTGCTGTTGAGCAATTGAGTGGCCACCGCATTCCTCAGACTTGACTCCCTAGGATTTTTTTCTGTGGGGTTATTTCAAATCGAAAGTTTATATCAACAGAGCAAATAATTTAGAAAAGCTACAAAAAAGAATTCGCGCTGAAGTGAAGTGAATGCCAAATAGAACGTGGAGAACAATGTGAACATTTGCGATAAATTTTGTTGGTTTTGCGTGGTTCAATATTTTTTTCGATTAAACTTACGTTTTCATCTTTTAAATTTATAATGCTATTTTTTTTTTAATATTTATGTAAGCAACTTTTTTTTCATCATCGTTTAAGTAGTAAGCAGGCCTATGGAAAACCAGCAAAAAATATGGTTGTTATGTAAAAAACGTATGATGACGTCACCATTGAAAAATAGGTGAAGTCATAAATGTAATGAGTGAAGACTGGAACCTGTGATGAGCACTGATAAGTACATTCATTACTCTGAGGACGCTAACATTATTAACGAAACGATCGTCAGGTCTAAAAACTGTATTGTGGTGATTTGGGTTCTCCAAATTGTATTTGTCATAAATGTAATTTTTAGCGAATTTAAAAAAAATCGCTAATGAGGAGATCTGTGTTTATATATATATATATATATATATATATATATATATATATATATATATATATATATATATATATATATATATATATATATATATATATATATATATATATCCGACCGATAACTCAAAAAATAATGAACCGATCTTGATCAAATTTGGTGAGTACCTTCCTTTTGCAAGTGGCTTGGATAAGTTCGTTAGCCAGGAAAATCGGACCAGGTTTTCCCGGAAAATGTTGTGTTTTCCTTCTAAAAAAAATTCGTATCTCCGGAAATAATAAGGTAAGTGCAACCAAATTTGATGCGCGTGTTTGTATTATAAAGAGTCAACTCTGTACCAAAATTTAGGTCTCTAGCTTTAAAGACAAAGAAGTTGTGGGCAGTTAAAGAGACAAATTTTGGAGCTATCCTCAAAACGTCAAACTCGCAATTTTAAAAGTCAAAATTGACAATGTTTAGGCAAAGAACATGAAACAAATACCGATTGTTGCAAGAAGAGTGTTCTGCAAACCCTTAAGTTTCAGATTCAACCGTCATTGCCCTTCATTTTACTAAAATATTTACAAAATATTCATTTCAAATAGACCCTTTCTTGCTTTGGCTGTCAGTTTAGTTAAGTTGGTGCCTTATTTGTAGGTTTAGTGAAGTTTATGGTTTAACGGTCTATAATTGTTTTTAAGCTAATTTTCGTAGAACAAATTCGTTAATGCATTTTTGCATTTTTTATCAAAATATGATGCGTCTGTAAGAAAAAAATCTGGACGCAGTAAGTGCGTTTTGGTAGCGAATTTTCGGTAAATTTGCAGTTTAGCTCCCGAACGCTTTTCAAAAAACTGTTTTCAGAAACCTGCCTGGCCCCCCTCCCTGGATCGACAAACCCCAAGAAAAATTTCTTGTTCACACTCCCCAAGGAAGTTACGGGACCTGGAGTGAGTAGGGGTGTATAATTTTTTTAAAGCTTATATTCGTAGAACAAATTCGTTAATGCATTTTTGCATTTTTTATCGAAATATGATGCGTTTGTAAGAAAAAAAATCTGGACGCAGTAAGTGCGTTTTGGTAGCAAATTTTTGGTAAATTTGCAGTTTAGCTCGCGAACGCTTTTCAAAAACTGTTTTTAGAAACCTGCCTAGCCAAACATTTTTATGGAAATTCACTTCCATAACACACTTGCATCCAGACTTTTGAAAAATGTTTATATATTTTCAAACAATAAATTTATTTCGATGAAATATGGTTCTACTATATAGGTAACCAAGTTTGATGACTGCTTTCATCAGAGAAAGACATATGCTATTAAAAATATTTTGAAGAAAATTCGCTACCATAACGCACTTGCTTCGTCCAGAGATTTTACGTCATAAGTTAGCAATTGAAAAGATAAAACTGACCTGTCCGAGCGGTTTTCTTAAAATTAAATAACGCATTTATAAATTATGTTTCAAACTTGCTTATCACACTGTATATATATATATATATATATATATATATATATATATATATATATATATATATATATATATATATATATATATATATATAGCATTGGAGAATACCACATGACGCCACCTCTGGTTGTGTTACGGTTCATACCGAAGTGATGATAACTAGGGATTGATGTGCTTCAACGCCCGTCGTGGTATTAGCCAGAAGAGTAGTTGTTTTCGCTCGCTAGTTTCTTTCTACAGCTTCCTTCTTGATGTACTGCGTGTACGTGGAAGCCTAAAACCGCCACAAACCAGACAAGGCGGTATTGTCCTCTACATTATGACAGTACCTGTCTTAAGGACGCCTTGTTGAAGCATACGTATGGCATACTGAAGAGTCCAAACAAGGACGAAACCGGTCTTTGTCTCCTGCTGTATACACACACACACACACACACACACACACAGGTCAGGTAATGGGTAATAGGGCAGTAAATATGTTTATTGTTTTATTTGCTACATTGTTTATTTGCAATGAAGATATAAATTGAAAATTTTGGTTTTTCCTTTGGAAAATTTGTGTATCTTCGAAAATAGCAGATATTTTAACCAAAGCTGGTGCGCAAGTTGCTCGTATATAGCGTATACTATGGACCGAAATTTAGCTCTCTAGTTTTAAAGAAAAAAGTTACAAGCGTTTACAAAAAAAATAATTCGTTCGCATTAGAGGTCAAAATACCAAAATACTATGTGATTAATAAAATGTTTTCCACATCATAGACAGAGATTAACTTTCTTGTGCAAAAAAAGTCAAGAAGTACCACAAAAAATGCTTACAAAATTTTATGATATTTCTTCTGGAAACGTCAAACTCGCGATTTGAAATGATAAATTGGTGATTTTTAAACAAACATTCATAAACTAAAGCGGGCTTTGGACAATACCAATTGTAAGAGTCCTAAACAGGGTCTTACTTTTTGATTTCAATAGCTGTTGTTCTTCATTTGACTAAAATATTTGCAGAAATTATTAATTTTAATTGACCCTTTCTGCGATTTTATGGCAGCAATTTAAATTATAAGGTTTGTGATTTAAATGTATTATAATTTTAACAAAATAAATTTAAAACAATTCCTCTCTAGTCTCTAGTCAATAAATCGATAAACAGAAAAAGTATATACAGCTGGTGAATGCACGAAGTGCCTTATGGTAGCGCATTTTCATCAACTTTTTCCAAATTTTAATTACTGATTTTCTCTCAATCAATAGAATCGAACTTTCGCATGTAACAAAAACTTTATAAAGGCAGCAGGTACAGAATTTCACGAAACCAAATTTATTGATTCTGGAGGCACTTTTTTTAACTTTAGAAGGTTTTTCCAATTTAAAAGATTTTATGAAAATTTGGTGCTATAACGCACTTACTGTGCACATGCTTTTTTTATTAGGTTTGTATTATTGTTTTCTAAGATTTTTTGACAAAAAAATCACTGGGTAGCTTATTGACATTTTGGGTATTATTATTATTATTTATTCATTGATAAAAATTATACAGTATGCACACCTACCTTTATGGTAATATAATTTTTAAAACAAATACGACCCTAAAATGAAAAAGTACTCACAAAATATAATCCCCTCCACATTAAAGGCGTTACTTAGCACAATATATATATATATATATATATATATATATATATATATATATATATATATATATATATATATATATATATATATATATATATATATATGTATATATATATATATATATATATATATATATATATATATATATATATATATATATATATATATATACAATACCTGTCGATGCAACCTGTGAAGTTTCATGACTAAATTATACGTTGAAAGTTCGATAACACAGAGGGGAAGTATAATAATAGATGACACCATAATTTAGGGAAACACTAACCTTGCTTTAAACATTCATTCAAATTCTAAAGGAAGTATGTATTATAATATTGGAAGTCTATATTATAAAACCAATTTATGAATATTAAAGCTGGAATAGGTAGTTATATAGTCTTTCATGACAAGTTGTCTGTTCGGTATAAGTTAAAATTAATCAATATTTAACGTTTTCGTAAGAAACAAAAAGCAAGTGCCTTATGGAAGTGAATTTTCATAAAACTGTTTTTAATAGCAAATATGTCTCTTTAATGCAAGCAGGCATCAATTTGGTCACCGGTATAACCTATATAGTAGAAACAATATACCATATTTTATCAAAATAACTTGTTGGGATGCAGCTCAAGACACCCTATACGTAAGGTATACAATTTTTTCTCGTATCTTGCATAATAACAATTATATTGAGCTTTACCGTAGAAATGCATTTTTGTCAGGGAAGGGATAGAGTTTCTGCTTTTAATGAATTTTTGTTCCAGGGACCTGGCAACGATCAAAATCCAGTATGGCCCACTGGCTGTGCACAAGGGTGGTCAGACCCTCGTTACCATATGAGGCACTGATCTGGTGGCCTAAGGTAACACAATCCAGTGCCAAAAAAAAACCAGGCAAGATCCAAAGTATGGCTTGCCTAGGCATCACAGGGGCCATGTCTTCAACCCCAACAGCCGCCATGGAGGTGTTGCTGGATCTGCCTTCCCTACACTTAGTGGAAATCCCCGACCGCGAGGCATGGCGGGAGGAGACGCCGGATATACCACGGGACGCGCTCGTCTGGTTCACGGACGGATCCGGCGGGGAGCGTGGGACGGGGGCAGGTGTTTATTCGGAAGGACCGAGGGTAAGTCATGGTATTTCCCTCGGAGCCCAATGCAACGGTCTTTCAAGCCGAACTGTACGCCATACTGCACTGTGTACGGGAGAACAAAATGAGGGGCTACACCAACAAGCGGATGCTCATAGCCACAGAGGGCCAGGCAGTCCTTAAGGCCCTAAGTAGCCCACGGATAAATTCCTGGCTGGTGAGTGAGTGCCGAGACGAGACTAACGACCTGGCTGGGCAGAATGAGGTCATACTCATCTGGGTGCCGGGTCAGTCGGGGGTCAAAGGCAATGAAGAAGCTGACAGTCTCGAGAAGAGAGGGTCAGCAGAACCATTTATGGGACCAGAACCGGCTCTGGGCGTGACAAAAAGCACTGTCAGGGGAGCCATTAAGTCCTGGGTCAGAAACCAACACAAGGTGTACTGGGCAGACTGTCCAGGGATCAGACATGGGAAGTCAATAATTGACGAACCCAGTCCAAAGAGAGCTGCTAAATGGGGGAGGAATCAGCCCAGCACATCCTGTGCGAGTGTAAAGCTCTGGACCGCAGAAGACAACTGATCTACAGTCAGTCTAGGGCGGAGACAGATCATTATAAAACTGCACCCTACCAATCGCTGTGCAGGCTAGTTCAAGGCACAGTGATTTTGGAATGGGTGGAGTAAAAAGACTAAGGGCATGCACAATAAACCAAAGGTTGTGGTGCTATCAGGGCGGCGATGCCGCGGATGAAAAAAAAAGTTAATAATAAATATTTAGTTACGTAAAATTAGAACATGTTGCTACAGCAAAAGAAAGGTTTTAAAGAGTACCTGCAGATAAACTAGTGGTTGGAAATAATTTGAAATCTAAGAAACCTGGTAACATTAATTCAAGTAACATTTATTTGACATTTTTGTACGTATCGACTATTAATATTTTAAAATATGGTAAATACATTCACAGGATTAAGCTGTTGAGTATATCGCACTAAAATATTATTCATAGATAACTAATAAATGATAAGAATTGAATAATTTTTCGAAAAAAGTTCGGGCTATAGTCCAAATCAAACCCGTGCCCTCGGTCGCCGTTATACCCGCTGGCAAATGAAACCGCTAGAGCTATTTAAAGTAAAAATACTTATAACGCCATTATTTCTGTCTAAAATTGTAGAAAAACACATAAATTATAAAGAAATATTCAATCAAAACACGATTAGAAAATTGTAATTTGCATTATTTCAAGATTAATACAGAACTGCCGTGTAAAATATGTCCGCGATGTAGCACTGAAAAAAATTCATCAAGATGTCAGGTAAGTCAGTGAGACGGACATTATTTGACCTACCCTTGTAGGAATACCGTAAACAAGTTTCTTTCTCTTTTTTAACCCCTTGTATACATCGCTAAACGAGATTCTTCTGAAAATCTAATTTAAACTACTTCACGATATATTTTAATACTAAAATTTATTTACTCTTTGATGAAATCTAATTATTACTGAGACTCGGGAATCTATTTAAATGATTCGGATCTCGTAGACAAATTTGGTGTTTGTATATTGCGGTCAATATAACAATACAGTAACTATAGTAATTCCTTAAAAGTGCTAAGATAAAAATTAAATTCCACATCATTTTAGTCACTTTAAAGAATGTATACGCATTTATTATACTTTTTTATTACTCTGTTGTGTAGGAAACCGGCATATATTCCGTTTATGGGTAGAAATGTATTTAAACGTATAGGCGGCGCCATCTGTCGGCAGAACAGTCTACTGTCACAAGAAACTGCAGTACTCTTACAGAAACACTGCAGTGGTTTACAGTTATCTTTACTCTTGAAAATATTGATTTTCTCAGAAAATTTTTAAAATATTGATTTTCTCAGAAAATAATAAGAATTAAAATCATAAATTTTAGTTACATAGGTACACTGATGCATAAAATATACTGCTTTCCATAAAAAAACGAAAACATATAAAGAGAAATAACTAGATAATTAGGAGCCTCTGTGGTCGAGGGGTAAGAACGTGTGCCTTTGAACCTAAGGGTACTGGGTTCGATTCCCGGGATTTCCCTTTAACTTTTTCAGTACAAACTGTAATAAGTTAACATCAACCGAGGTTCCAGCATTGTATTTGAACAAGTTGAATGTCTGCACGTGTCGCCCTTCGGAGGGGGGCGTAAATCCGTCGGTCCCGTGTCCATGCGATGTCGGGCACGTTAAAAATTCATACCCTGCTTACAGAAAGGCAGGGGTTTGGCAAAATTTCCAGGATAGTGAGGTAAAGCTGCTCCCTGGCGTCGGTGATTGCCCATAGTCGCGGAAATAGGCCGACGTTAGAGTTAAAAAAGTAGATAATTTTATCGCATAAAATAAGCAAACACGCTTTTATTTTTTTTTTAATTATTATTATAACGCTCTTATTAACTCACTTTATCTGTCCAAAACAATCAATATTTTGACTAGTTCCAATTAAGCTAGAGCTTTGAAATTTGGCAGCCGTGTATAAGTTCGGTGGCAATGCGATATATTGATCTAAATTCAACATGGCGGATGCCCCAAGATTTTCTTTCACGGTCCCCTTGCCCCTTGATATGGGTATCAAATGAAAGGGTTTGACGCGTACAATACCATAAATTATGGGATGTCATTCTAAACGCAATATGTCGGACGCCCCAAGATGGCGAGTTACCTTTTTCTTCACCACCTCTTTGATATGGGTATTAAATGAAAGGGTTCGCCGAGTAGAATGCGATTAGCTATGTGACATCATTAAAATTAAATCTTAAATTACAAAATTAAATGATTATATATATATATATATATATATATATATATATATATATATATATATATATATATATATATATATATATATATATATATACTATATGGATAATATTTTTAACTAAAGAGTTTCCTAAAAAATATATAAAAAAACCTTTAAGAAGAACGCTTTTATAGTATACTAAAAAGAAAATATTTGTTTTGTGATCACATATGCATCACAAAATACCAACATATCTTTTATAATTTTTTATTTTCATTGTAAACCAAATTACATAGGTACCCAAAAAGCTTACTTTGTACTTGTACCCTTGAATAAAACGTGACTTTGTAACAGATTTTACTGGAAAAAAGCATGTGCAGAATTGAAGTATAAATTAATAAATAAATGCCTTCTACGCAAGCAAATGATGATTATGTATGAGTTTTCAGTTACTATTTATTGTTTCCTGAGTAGTCTTTAATCATTTAGTTATATGGCTTTGTGTATAATTTGTCAATGTTTTCCCTCCTAATTATATACCAGCAGATCTGGGCCACCAGCTTATCCATTAGACTAGAAACTTGATGCATGAATGTAGAAGTCAAGGAACAAAATGCTGCCAGTTCAAATTCAGGTTAAGCTGTACCTCGTTTTTACTTTTTACAATTTATAACAATACATAGTTGTAACTTCCAACTTATATAGATTTAATTGTGATAAAAATCATGCAAAAATTATGCTTCCAGATTATATGCTGGAATGCAATTTTATTGTGCTTAAAAAAACATAACTTGAATACCTTTGAGTCACTAAAAATTATAAAAGATGTGAAAACTTTAATAAACATAACAAACTTACTTTAGTCAGTTAAAAATTTTTTACACAAATTTAAAAACCTATTTTTTACAATTAAAATAACATAATAATAGTAATATTGTACCATACTTGGGTGATATACCAAATATATCTAAAGAAAGTGTTGTAGAGTGCTCAAAAAACTGAAATTGAAGTGTGACTGACATTTAATTTATGCGTCAGTCTCATTAACAAACATGCGGCTTTCCTTATAGGACACCATTACTTGTAACTTTATAGACTTATTTATTTATCAAATTATTATTTATTATTACAGAGGAAATATACAGTACGCAGATACAAGTAAGTTAGATACTTGTGGTTGTATACGGTGATTCAATTAGTGCTTTAGGATTTTAAAGCGAAATATAGGCAACACTGTTACATATGACAAATAAATAATTTGACAGTTTTGTAGGCTAGTTTATTACAAAAAAACGTGGAGCATTTAACACCACAACAACGTTGTAAAATTATTAAATTTACTATCAAAACCAAAGCTCTAAAAAGGCGACTTGGCACAGATTACATGCAGGTCATGGTCCCCATGATGGGCCAAGTGAATAAACAATTCATAATGTTGTGAAGAAATTTGAAAATGAATTTACGTTTTCGGATAATCCAAGAAAAAGTCGAGGCAAAAAAGTGAAAAATGCAGGTAATGGTGAAGCTGTAAGACAAAGTGTTTGAAATAATGCAAATTTGTCTGTTAGACGTCGTTCTCAGCAATTGAACCTGACATTTGGATTAACCTGGAGGATTTTAAAGAAAGATTTAAGTTTGCACCCATACAAAATTCAACTGGTTCAAGAACTAAAGCCCAGTGATCTCCGTTGTCGCCGTCATTTTGTTGCTTTTGTGATCCAACATTTGATTGAAAATCCGTCGTTTCATCTTACTGTCATATTCAGCGATGAGGTTCATTTTTGCTTAAACGGCTATGTTAATAGGCAAAACTGCAAGATTTGGAGTGAGGAGAATCCTCATTCATTTGAAGAAACACTGTTGCATCCGGAAAAACTTACAGTGTGGTGTGCCATCCATGCCCATGATATCATTGGACCTTATTCCTTTCAGAATAGTCAAAAAGAGTGTATCACCCTAACCGGAGTTAGTTATCAGGAAATGTTAAACGATTATTCTTCCTAATTGTCATTGAAAAGCAACTGGAGGAATTTTGGTTCCAACAAGACGGCGCTACGTGCCATACCGCCAACAAAACCATGGCGTTGTTGCAGCAGCGGTTTGGTGAGAACGTTTCCAGATATGGTCCTGTAAATTATACAGCAAGATCTTGTGATTTGACACTGTGTGACTTCTTCCTATGGGGTTAGTCTAAGGTCTATACTCATAATCCAAGAACAATGCAGGATTTAAAAAAACAACATTAGAGATGTTAATCGTGAGATACCGGCCCAAATGTGTGAAAACATCATGATAAATTGGACTGATTGGATTCGCCATCGCCAACAAAGTCATCGAGCACATTTGACAGATATAATTTTTAAACCATAATTGTAATTAGTTAGTTTTTCGAATAAAATAAAACCATTTTAACTGCACAGCAATGTTCGTTTTTTATTTCACTTTGACATCCTAAAGCACAAATTGAATCACCTTTTATACGTTACATAATTTAGGTTGATTACGTCCAAATAATAATTACGAACATTTTGGCAGATACACTTGATAATTTTAATAACTCCAGAATATCACTAAGTGAAGGTTGGAACATGTGATGAGCACTGATAAGTATACTTGAAGAACCCAAATCACCACAACACATGAAAGAAAACCTGATAATCATTTGTCATCCTCCGATGACGCCAACTTGGTTAGTAACGATCCTTTTCATCCTGTGATGACGCTAACTTAGTTAGTGAAACGATCGTCGGGTTTTTTTAAGTGTGCTGTGATGATTTGGGTTCTCCGAGTGTACTTATCCAGAATATCATGTCAACAAATATTTTACTGTACTCACTTCAGCTAATACTTCTAAACCAATCCATTGTTGCTAAAAAATCAACCTTCATAGCTGATACAATATACTTTAGTTCTCGAATCATTTCCATTAATATAGAAATACAACTAAACTTTAGTAGGCTAAATTTATAATCTGACAAATATTAAAGAAAATAATTTTCAAAATAGCTTAAGAGATTTTTCAAAAAAAGTAGGTTCAAAAATTGTAGGTTATAATGTAGCTTGACTAGGTAATAATTTTAATCATTTTACTGTATATGCTACAATAAAAGAATGAACATCTTTAGGCATACAATATACGTAGAACAAATTGACATAGGTACACCAAAACAGGTATGTAATAGTATGTCTAAGACTCAGACCTGTTGCTTTTTAATTTATTCTTTCCCAATGGAGAAATTTGTTTACTTGCTACTCGTAACAACTATAAAACACTGAATACTCGTTATTATCCTGATCACCAAAGTTTGGCACAATCACTATTTGGATGGGTGACGCCTAGGAACACTGAGTACTGTTGCCACATTTCTCTATTGAAGGCCACGGGAAACCACCCACCCACCACCTCGCACCTTTTTCAACGACAGACAGAATGTGTCATTCAATTTTTAAGCTTAAAGTGCATTATTTATGTGTAACGCTAATTCCAGAAACTATTTATTTATTCAACGGATCAACCATTAACAATAATAATAAGAACATCTAAAACTACAGTAGTCTTTAACCTATCTCAATATGGGAACATAACAAAGAAGTAAAACATAACCAGTACACTGTATGTATGACAATTCAATCAATAACACCTCTCAAAATGCCTCTAATTGAACGGTCAGAATCATTAAACATATCCAAGAGCTCCGAATACTCATTTGCAGCTCTCGCTACTCTCGACATTGGACTGAAAAAACCATAATTGGTTCGATGGAAGGGAACCACAAAAACCTCCCTTGCTCTCGTGCGGTCCGGAATCCTTAGAGAGACTAACTCAAGCAAAGAAGGACTATCAATTTTATTCGCTAATAATTTATGCAAAAAACAAACATCACTGACAATCCTTCTACCACTGAGTGATTGCAAGTGCAGCCGATTCCGCAAATAAGAAAAGTTAATATCATTTCTCTGCAAGCCCATTCTGTAAGCAAAAATTCTTAAGAATCTATTTTGTAGGGCCTCAATCTGATTGATATAAATATTGTAATTCGGACTCCAGACTACAGAAGAGCATTCCAACAAAGAGCGAACCAGACCACAATATAGTCTTCTCAAGCTATTGCATGAAAAATCCAGAGTTGATCTATGAATAAATCCTAACGTTTTAGATGCTTTAGATACTATGTATTCTATGTGATTTTTAAAAGATAATTCCCTATCCAATACAATGCACAACTCTTTAATCATTTCCTTCCTCTATAAAGCATTAGAGCCTATGAAGTACACAAAGTCAATGGGAAACTGAGTTTTAGTGAATGTAATGCAGAAACACTTATCAACATTCAGAGTCAGAAGATAGTCACCACACCACCGAGCAAAACGATTTAAGTCTTCCTGTAAAAGTTAAGCGTCCTGTCTGGAACGAACAATCTTGAAAATTTTGATATCATCGGCAAACAACAAAATCTGACTATGCTTAAGTGAATGTATGACATCATTGATAAAAAGATTAAAGAGGACTGGTCCACACTGTGAACCCTGAGGAACTCCTGAAGAAACAGTAATACTATCAGAAATGAAGTTTCTGATCTTTACACTCTGGGACCTACCCGTAAGGAAGCTGCGCACCCAAGACAACAAATTGGCATTAAAACCCAACAATGCAAGTTTTGACAATAATTAGGCGTGATTAACCTTATCAAACGCTTTGGAGAAATCTGTATACACCGAAGCACCCTGTAACCTATCCTCCAAAGCTGAGACCAATACATTTTGGTAAAGAAGGGTGGTTGTTGTAGATCTTCCTTTAAGAAAACCATGCTGCTGTTCGACAAAAACATGTCTACATTCCCAAGTTATATGTCTAGAGACAAAAAAGTCAAGCAGTTTGGGTATCTCTGACTGAATACAAACAGCTCTATAATTAGTATTGTTATGCAACACGTGCTCCGACGTGTACTGTGGGTTGCCAGCCCAATGGTTGCAACATATTTGCCGATCCTACTCACTTCAGGGTAGGCAACTGAATTTATATTGATAACTGAATTTGATTAGTTTCCAGTTCAGCGCGAAAATTAATATACCTGACATTTGTATCTTAAATTTCCCACTTCAAGTTTAGAATGAATTTCGATTTTGAAAGTGCTTAGAATATTTTATGAGGTAACTAATCGATAAAATTGAGAGTTCTATTATTGATTAATTTCGCAGCCATTATTATGTAAACAATTACTAAGTTATTTGTTGTAAATTTATAAACTCTACTTCTTTCTACAACTTGAAACGCAAAGCTGGAACACATTGTATTGAACGTAATAGAAGAAGAAACAGCCTGTCTAGTATCAACTTTGTATTCAATATTATGTAATGATTTGGGTCGGTATTGATATAATTGAAAAGAAAGCAATCCAATTTCTGTTTTTATACATTTATTCATTTGGATATGGATGCAGAATCTATACTAATTTTACTGAAAACACCAACACAACACTAAACACCCACTATAACATGTTTCATGTGGTGGATGTAGGGAGTGCTAATATTATTTATGTTCTTCCAGTAAACGATAGATGATAACTCAAACAAGTAGTCTTTCCGAACTCTTGATGACATGTCTAAAGGAATATAGAATCGAGATCTGAATCTAATCAGTGCCCAGCAGAGATGTGAACTGGTGAATTACCGTGGCAATTTACCGTAATTTACAGTAAACTATTACTAGAAATAAACTACCGCGTTTTCGTAATTTACAAGATAAATTACCGATTAATGTGGTAAGAAATTTGCTTTTTTACCGTTATTTATGAGGTTTTGTTGTAATTTACCAGATTTCTCTAAAGCAACGTTCGTCAGAGAGTTCAGTGTCAGTGATATGCGATCGGTTCGGGGAATTACTGCCAGCCACCGAAGATTATTAAGCCATTGTCAGGAATTCAGATCGTTAAAAAAAGTAAATACGTATCGGCAGTCGTTGTAGTCGATGTTTTGATAACATAGGTTAGTGGTTGTAAATGGCCTGTCTGAGTCAAGGGCTAAAAAACTTCTAGAGATGAACAGACAACAACTGAGTACTCTAGTCGGCCTGTATACAGGATACTGCCGCTTGCGGCATCACATGCACCGTATTGGGGTCGGTCAGGAGACTGAGTGCCGGCTGTGTATGGAGAATGACGAGACAGCAGAGCACGTGTTGTGTTCCTGTCCGGCAGCGGACAGGACTAGATACCTGCTCTTTGGCAAAGTAAAGCTTGCTCCAGAGGATCTGGATCAACTTTCGCCCACAAAGGTTGTCGACCTCTGTAGGAGGCTGGATTTGTTGGGCGAAATATAGACATTAGGCGTGAACCACAATAAACCTTATGGTCGCGGTCGAGGGACCGATATGGACCACTCACATACAAACCTAGACCTAGACTAGATACCTGCTCTTTGGCAAAGTAAAGCTTGCTCCAGAGGATCTGGATCAACTTTCGCCCACAAAGGTTGTCGACCTCTGTAGGAGGCTGGATTTGTTGGGCGAAATATAGACATTAGGCGTGAACCACAATAAACCTTATGGTCGCGGTCGAGGGACCGATATGGACCACTCACATACAAACCTAACCTAACCTAGTGGTTGTAAAATAATATTTAAGAGAAAACGATTAGTTTTACTTTTTATTCACAAACAATAACAAATAACAAACGAAACAATTCTATGTTCAACAGTATTCGACACCGATATTTACACACCTTAATTTCATTTCAAAGTCAATATTATGTATTGAATGAAAAACAATTACAAAAATAATTTTTCAATACATCCTTCTTTGGAAAAACAGTAGATTTTATTCCAAAAAAGGTGCATGCTACTCAGCACTCGTGTTTCTGTTCTGGGGTGTAAAGTTAGTTCGCCTCCCCGTGGTGCACCCTGG
Source organism: Tillus elongatus (assembly GCA_964006375.1). Classification (NCBI taxonomy): domain Eukaryota; kingdom Metazoa; phylum Arthropoda; class Insecta; order Coleoptera; family Cleridae; genus Tillus; species Tillus elongatus. The sequence continues at coordinate 110,641,684 of OZ023269.1, read as the reverse complement.
ATAGCGTCTACTATTAGACGTGAACTAAATGAACTAACCAAACCGTAACCCTACCTAGTCATGTCTTAGGAGGGCCGGGAATGCTTGCCTTAATTGGCCGGCATTGCGAGGAGAGTCCTCTATAAAAAAAACCACATCGCAAGGTCGTTGGCGGGTTGGTGCCGAAGCGATGATGCTTCTGGCCGATATGGCCGGGCATTGGCAGGATGGTAATTCTGTCGCTAACGTTAACCCTCCCCAGGGAAACCGGGCGACCTCCCTGTGTAAGTGCCTCTTCATGGGATGCGGGGCTCTTCCATGGAGGTTTATTTTCTCTTGCTGTTCGTGGGACCAACCATGGACACGACTTACAGACCCAATAGAGGAGGTGGCAGGATTCAACCTTCCACTGGAACCTCCAGAGGGAAACAACAGGGAAAAAGAAAGTCCACCCCTAGGACGACTACCAAAGGTAGACCCTCCTATAGGAAGCTCGGTAATCGAGCTTCTAAAAAGGAGGAGGAACCTGCACAATAAATCCCTTTCTTTCGAGCTCCTTAACTTACTCCTTCATCCTTTATACACACCTATATTCCTACCCCCATGCCCACCAACATAAAGTGCATTCAAGCTAATTTGCATCATGCTAAAGCTGCGACATACCTCCTTAGCATGAAATTAAAGGAAGAGCAAATAGATATTGCTCTTCTCCAAGAGCCCTGGACCACCAATTCGGAACGAACTAAAGGGCTGGGTAATACTTCTGGTAACATAGTAGAGGTGGGCACTGGTACCAAGCCCAGAGCCTGTATCTGGATCAGAAACAACTTGCAGTATTTTACACTTTCAGAATACTGCACCAAGGACATGGCATCCATCCATCTCGTGATCACATGCGGGGGGACCAGGCTGGAAGTAGTGGCCTGTTCGGCCTATTCCAGCAGAGGTGCGGAAATTGATCGCCCACTGCAAGAGGAACAACTATCACCTTGTAATGGGGTGTGATGCGAACTCCCATCACTTGGCTTGGGGGAGCACGTATTTGAATACATTTTAGGGGAGGAGCTGGTTGTCAACAACATAGGCTCGGAACCCACCTTTCTTACAGCTAATCGGAGAGAGGTTTTAGATCTCACGATCAGCTCAAGGCTTTTGAGCTCAAAAATTCTCAAATGGAGGGTGTCGTCTGAACCCTCATATTCTGACCATGCCCATATCCTATTTGGGGGTTAAGGAGTCGCGGGCCAAAGGACTCCAGGGGGCAAGCTGAGGAAGTGGAAATAACAACATAAACTCCCGATGAAGCTTTCCCCAAGACCGTCATGCGCGGTAAAAATCCGCATCCTGCACGAGGTGACCCTGCTAATAACTAAACATGACGGATCTAGACAAGGAGGTCGAACTAAACTCCCCCAATCTACGGTGTCACGTGACCCGTGCCTATGGATGGATGGCACCAGGGCGATGGTGTCGTGAACGGAACCTCTGGAGTACCAGGCAACCCTCCAGAGTAACCCGCCTTGCACCACACAGGGGGTTCTGATGGTGTGGACAGTATTTCCCCCATTCTCGTGGGAACAACATGAAGATTATAAATACATATAAAACCAAAACCAATGAGGCTCGAGGAGTGGCTCCGGCTACAGACTTGAGCCTTGAGTCTATCCCGGAAACGGAGACGAGCCAGGGTGCGGCAGCGGACTCTGGAGGTCCCACGACCGGCGTAGATACGGGGGATCAGGGGGTAGCTTCGGCCAGAGACCTGTCCCCGACACCCAAGCTGGAGGCTGGGTCCCACCGGAGGGCGGCGAGCTCCGCGGACTCCGGGGGCCCCTCCACCAGTGAGGACTCTACTGTTAGAGTAGAGGGACTGCCCCGGCAGTCCAAGCGTCTTTCCGGGGCGCAAAGAAAGAAGCTCCGGAGGGCGCAAAAAATGGCGGCCGGGACCTGGACGGTCGAGAAACCTGTAAAGGCGCAAGAGGGGAGTGCGGGTCAGAAGAGGACGCGCTCGAACTCTAGCACGCCCACTACAGACAGACGTTCCAAAAGGGCCAGGGTGCCTGTAAAGGCGCAAGAGGAGAGTGCGAGTCGGAAGACGCCGCGCTCTGGCTCTAGCACGCCTACTACAGACAGACCTCCCAAAGGAACTAAGGCCGGAACACCGGCGCAGACTGGCTCTTACAGGGAGGCTGCGGAGGGCCTCGGGATGGCGGTGATTGACAGACGCCATCCTGAGGTCACGCTAGACCAGGGGAAGGCGGACCTGATCCAGGCTGCGGTGGTAGCTGCAGTGGACTCTCTTCAGGAAGGGGAGAGCCCGCCTCAGTTCCACCGGACGCGCCTGACGGGGGGCATCCTCTGGATAACCTGTGCCGGCCCGCAGTCGCGGGACTGGCTGCGGAAAACGATCGGGGGCCTCGGTCAGATTTGGGAGGGGGCGGACTTGACAGCCGTCGAGCCCAAGGAACTCCCAAAGAGACGCAAGGTCCTCGTACGGATCCCTGACACCGTCCCGCAGGAGACGGTGATCAGCAGACTTAAGATCCAGAACCCTGAACTGGGGACGCAACACTGGTCGGTTCTAAGCAGGAAGGCAGAGGAGAAAGGACAGACGCTCGCCTTCTCGATCGACCCGACATCTTACAGAGCCCTTGAAGGAACCTCCTTCAAGGCATTCTGGGGCATGGGAAGGGTTAGCTTCCGCCCACTGGGGAAGCAATTAAGGGTTAATGGGACTTAGGTTCCTTCAGGTCAACCTCCAACACAGTAGGGCAGCCACGGCCGGACTACTAATGGCTCTGAGGAACACGGATGTGGCCCTCATCCAGGAACCGTACTCCTACAAAGGAGAGATCAAGGGACTCGGCGGAGCTAATGGAAAGCTCATCTACAGCAGGTCCAGCGAGAATCCGAGGGCCTGCATTTTTGTCAGGGAAGGGATAGAGTTTCTCCCTCTAATGAATTTCTGTTCCAGGGACCTGGCAACGATCAAAATCCGATGTGGAGGAGCGGATGGGCTGAGGGACATTACTGTCGCGTCAGCCTATCTGCCAGGGGACAGCACGGACCCTCCTCCACCCAACGAATTGGAGCAGCTGATGGTGGGTAGCAGAGCAGGTGGATGGCAGACCATCATCGGCATGGATGCGAATGCGCATCATGAGTTGTGGGGTAGCTCGGACACAAACTCTAGGGGTGAGGCACTTTTACAATTCTTTATGAAATTTAATTTAGACATATTGAATAGAGGTAATAAACCGACATTCGTCACAACACGGCGTGAGGAAGTTTTAGACCTAACAGTTTCCACCCAGTTTCTGGGTGACTTTGTTAAAAGCTGGGCTGTGTCTGGGGAAGTGAGTAGCTCAGACCACAGATACATCCGGTTTGAAATCGCCAAAGTCGAAAGAGAAACGGTATGGTACCGGGACCCCCGCAAGGCGGACTGGGAAGCCTACAGGGCAGACCTAGCTGTGAAACTGCGGGGGGTTGAGAGGGCCATAAGGGATTCAATAGACCTCGAGATTGCAGCAGTCCAATTGCGAGACGCAATTACCTCGGCCTATAACGCCAACTGCCCTCTGAAAATGAGGGTGTCCACCAGGAACGTCCCATGGTGGAACGAGGACCTCAGGCAAAGGAGGACGCAGGTTCGTAAGCTGTTTAACGCGGCCAAAAGTTCGGGAGCATGGGATGAATATAGACAGGCCCTATCGACCTATAACAAAAGACTGAGGGACGCCAAGAAGGAGTCGTGGAGGAGGCACTGCGAAGAAGTGGAAAACACGTCCGAGAGTGCTCGACTACACAAGATCCTGTCTAAGGGCCCTCAGACTAACATAGGCTCCCTTAGAACACCCACGGGAGGCTTTACAAGCTCGGGGGAGGAAACTATGGAAATTTTACTCCAGACGCACTTCCCCGGCTGTAACATAATAAACCAATCACCTCCGGACTGGGAACACTCAGAAATAGAGGCGCCTTATAGGCGGGCATCTAGAGTAGACTGGACAGTCGCTAAAGAGGTGGTTACCTGGAGCAAAATCAGATGGGCCATTAACAGCTTTAAGCCATACAAATCGCCGGGATTTGATGGAATAATGCCCATCATGCTCCAACAGGGGATAGATATACTGGCGCCGGTGCTTACCCTCATTATGAGGGCCAGCCTGGCTCTGGGGTACATTCCGAGGGCATGGAGACTGGCCAGGGTTGTATTTATTCCTAAACCTGGGCGTCCAACAGACCAGGCAAAGTCCCTGAGGCCAATAAGTCTCATGTCCTTCTTGCTGAAAACAGTGGAAAAACTGCTCGACCGGCACATTAGGGGCGGTGTACTGGAAGCATATCCTCTACACTGCGGACAATATGCATACAGAGCAGGATTCTCAACAGAAACAGCACTGCACCAACTGGTGCTGAAACTGGAGAATACGCTGGAGAACAAGGAGGTGGCGCTGGGGGCCTTCCTAGACATAGAGGGGGCCTTTAGCAACACCTCGTTCGGATCGGTTCTGGCAGCTGCCCGGGAGCGTGGAATAGAGGAGACCTGCTGCAGGTGGATCGGTTCCATGCTCAGGGACAGGGCGGTGTTCACCTCACTCGCGGGAGGGACTCTGCTGGCGGGGGTCGCGGCGGGGTGTCCGCAGGGGAGCGTTCTGTCTCCCTTGCTCTGGTGTCTAGTCGTGGACGGCCTGCTGGGGAGGCTCTCGGGAGGGGGGTATGAGGTACAGGGCTATGCGGACGACATTGTCATCATAGTCCGAGGAAAGGTCACACAGGCAGTGTGGGAGCGTATGCAGACTGCACTGAAAGTGGTGGAAGGGTGGACGGTTGATCAAGGGCTCGGGGTGAGCCCCGAGAAAGCAACCGTCGTGCCGTTTACGAGGAGGAGGAAGTGTGAAAGCCACAGAACTCTCACTCTATACGGTAGGAGCGTTCCAATGGCCAGGGAGGTAAAATATCTTGGGGTCGTATTGGACTCTAAGCTTACCTGGAATGGTCACATTGGAAAAATACTGCGTAAGGCAGTCATGACCTTAGCCGTCACTAGGCGGCTATATGGAAAAACGTGGGGACTAAGACCTAGTATGGCCCACTGGCTGTACACAAGGGTGGTCAGACCATCGTTAACATATGCGGCACTGGTCTGGTGGCCTAAGGTGACACAATCCAGTGCCAAACAAAAACTAGGCAAGATCCAAAGGATGGCTTGCCTAGGCATCACAGGGGCCATGTCTTCAACCCCAACAGCCGCCATGGAGGTGTTGCTGGATCTACCCCCCCTACACTTCGTTATTATGGGAGAGGCCAGGCTAGGACTATACAGACTAGCCTGCAATGGTAGACTGAAGATCAACCCAGGCTTCAGGGGCCACTGCAAAATTCAGGAGATCGTGAAGGAACCCATGCTTGAAATGAGGTCAGACTTCGCGAGCCCGCGAATGTGCAGGGAAAACAACTTCACAGTGGAAATCCCTGATCGCGGGGCATGGCGGGAGGAGACACCGGGCATACCACGGGACGCGCTCGTCTGGTTCACGGACGGATCTGGCGGGGAGCGTGGGACGGGGGCAGGTGTTTACTCGGAAGGACCGAGGGTAAGTCACAGTATTTCCCTCGGAGCCCATGCAACGGTGTTTCAGGCCGAGATGTACGCCATCCTGCACTGTGTGCGGGAGAACAAGAGGAGGGGCTACACCAACAAGCGGATCCTCATAGCCACAGACAGCCAGGCAGCCCTTAAGGCACTAAGTAGCCCACGGGTAAATTCCTGGCTGGTGAGTGAGTGCCGAGACGAGACGAGCGACCTGGCTGGGCAGAATGAGGTGACCCTCATCTGGGTGCCGGGTCACTCGGGGGTCAAAGGCAATGAAGAAGCTGACAGTCTCGCAAAGAGGGGGTCAGCAGAACCATTTATGGGACCAGAACCGGCTCTGGGCGTGTCAAAGAGCACTGCCAGGGGAGCCATTAAGTCCTGGGTCAGAAACCAACACAAGGTGTACTGGGCGGACTGTCCAGGGCTCAGACATGGGAAGTCAATAATTGACGGACCCAGTTCAAAGAGAGCTGTGGAGCTGCTAAACCTTAGCAGAGGACAGCTCAGAAACACAACAGGTCTCTTGACGGGACACATGGCCGTCAAGAAACACCTACATAAAATGGGGCGGTTCGAAGGGGACCTCGCATGCAGACTCTGCGGCGAGGGGGAGGAATCAGCCCAGCACATCTTGTGCGAGTGTATAGCTCTGGACCGGAAAAGACAACTGATCTACGGTCACTCTAGACCGGAGACAGAGCAATATAAAACTTCACCCTACCAATCGCTGTGCAGACTAGTTCATGGCACAGTGATTTTGGAATGGGTGGAGTAAGACTAGGGGTATGCACAATCAACCAAGGGTTGCGGTGCTATCGGGGCGGCAAGGCCGCGGACGAGCCCTGAGGGAACAAAAAAAAAAAAAAAATATCCTATTTGAGATTGTAACAGGCCCTAGACCTGTGGTGGAGTATCGCGACCCGAGAAGGAAGGATTGGGAGGGGTACAAACAGTCCCTCGCCGCTGGACTTGGGTCCGCTATCCCCACAGTGAGGGATCGTGATGAGATCGAGATTGCGGCCGAACAGGTTAGGGAAGCTGTGGTCTCTGCCTATCACGAAAACTGTCCACTGAGGTCAAAGAGAGACAGTCGGGGGTCTACTTGGTGGAATAATAACCTTGATAAACTACAAAGGGAAGTTAGACGTCTCTTCAATCGTGCTAAGACTACAGACAACTGGGAGCAATATAAAACGGCTCTAACACACTATAACAAAGAGATTAGGAACGCTAAGAGGGAGTCCTGGAGGAGGTTCTGCGGGGACATTAATAATATGCCCAGCAGCGCCAGAATCCACAGGATTCTCTCACGCGACCGTGTTCAGGAGCTGGGATCGATAAAACGACCAGATGGTTCCTTTACTGAATCTCGGAAAGAAACGTTAGAGCTCTTAGCACACACACACTTCCAAGATTGTCTGATCCTGAGCAATGGAGAGGTCCTACCGGCTGAGGGACGATTTAAACGCCCTCATGGGGAGGACTGGCGGGTTGCTCGGCGAATAGTTACAGCCTTGGCAGTGGAGTGTGCTGTGAATCATTTTCAGCCATTCAAGTCACCAGGGGAGGATGGGGTGGTACCGGTCCTACTACAAAAGGGACTGGAGATTCTCCTACCTCACCTTATCAGGCTGTACAGAGCCAGTCTGGCCTGGAACTACATTCCATCCAGCTGGACGGTGGTTAGGGGAGTTTACATTCCCAAATTGGGACGTAAGCACCTCCTACCTACATCACTGAGACCTCTCAGTATTACATCATTCCTCCTGAAGGGATTGGAAAAAATACTGGACAGATACATTAGGGGGAACATCTTACCCAATAACCACCTAAATACCCACCAGTATGCCTATCAAATTGGCAAATCAACTGAGTTAGCGCTCAATAACCTCGTCGAGAAGATCACACACTCTCTGGAAAATGGAGAGGTTGCAGTGGCGGCATTTCTCGACATCGAAGGAGCATTTAATAATGCATTACCGATCTCCCTCTACGAGGCCACTATCGCTAGGGGGGTGGAACCTACCATCTGTGGCTGTATCGGAAACATGCTGCATAATCGGACCACTATTACCTCGTTGCGGGGAGAGGTGGTCGGCGTCAGGGCTGCGAGGGGTGTCCCCAGGGGGCGTTCTATCCCCCCTGCTGTGGTCCCTCTTTTTGGACGATTTGCTTGCTATCCTCGGACTCTGGGAGGTTGAGGTCCAGGTGTATGCTGATTATCTTGTCATAATGGTTAGAGGCAAATCTGAGGAGGAACTGGCAAGTACTCTTCAAGAGGCACTAAATGTAATCAATGATTGGTGCCGGAGGGAACAGATGTCTGTGAACCCCCGCAAAAAGATCATTGTTCCTTTTACCAGAAGAAGAAGGTTGGACAAATTAAAACCACCTATTCTTATGGGGGAAACCATTCCATTTTCGGACCAAGCAAAATATCTGGGAGTTACCCTAAATAAGAAGCTCAACTGGGACATACAGTTAGAAAATGTTATCCGCAGGGCTAAAATGTCCCTGTGGACCAGCCGGAGAATCTGTGGTAACAACTGGGGAACAAACCCCCAACAGATGTACTGGCTCTATGTAGTGGTTATCAGGCCAATGATAACATATGGAGCCATAGTTTGGTGGCCTAAGGTACTTCGTGGTATCGCGAGGGCCAAACTGGCTCATCTACAGAGACAAGCTTGTCTGATGATAACGGGAGCCATCATAATAATAATAATTGTCTTGTTAGAACATGTAAACAACAACGAAATGATCTAATTAAAAATCAATCCGACGCGAAGACGAAAATTACTAGGTAGTAGGTACACACGCTGACACGCTCTGCCAAAAGTACACTACAAACTGGAAGTGTGTAATTTTATAGCGCACAACAGATTGCATATTCAGTCGTTTTCGACGAAGATAGGCGAACATTTCGCACTGAAGTATCGCATTTCCTGAGAGCGCCGAAAAATATACACTGCCGCCCGACTGTTTTATATGGATATGGATGTATCGATTAACACTATGCTTATTCTGTTTCTGTATTAATAGCTGCCGACTCTCTGCGATCCTTGATATACTAATTTTGTTTGTTGAATGCAGGAGGTAAAAAAGTAAATAAAAATTTATTAAAATATAGCGTAGCAAAAATATTATTTTTTTCACGACAGGCGGCAGTGCGCGCGCACGGGCGCACTTATTGAGGAGCCGTCCCTGCAGATAAATGTAAGGATCTTGCCAAACAACTTCATATTGGTTACATCATGATAAAATCTAATTTTGTCCATGATCCACGTTCATTTTGGACATTTTATAGATCAAACACTAACGTGAACAGTCTTCCATGTCATATGCCCTGTAATGATTCATCTGCTAGTACCTCACAAGATTTTGCAAACCTTTTTGATTCTTACCCAGACACGATTTATAAAGATCCTGCCATTCTGACATCTTTGGAACCCAAGTCTACAGTTGACATTAACCGCATCATTCTTTCTGAGGAGGAAATTCTGTCTGCGTTAGTAGACTTGAATGTTACTAAAGGTGCCGGTCCAGATCAGATACCTCCTGTTCTTTTCAGATAATGTTCTTATGCTCTTGCAAGACCTCTCAGTCTCATCTTCATCCTTTCAGTTTATTTTGGCATTTTTCTGGAGGCGTTTAAAATCTCTGATGCTATTCCTATCTTAAGGTCACGTAGTCGAACACATGTCATAACTTATAGGCATGTTTGTATCAGTTCTGTAGTATCAAAAGTATTTAAGATGACTGCGATGCTGATTCTCAAATTTTCCGTCAAATATGTCATTGTTGAACAACAGCATGGCTTCTCTATGGGTAGGTCAACTGCAACAAACTTGTTTTATTTTACTAATTATATAATTTCATCATTAGACAGTGGTGGTGAAGCACACATTGCCTGTACTGCTTTTAGCAGAGCTTTTAATTCTGTAATCCATTCTCTGTTAATTCAGAAATTATATGCATATGGTATTAAAAATCTGCTGCTGGTATGACTCTATTCATATGTTGAAAGCAGAACCTTCCGAGTTAAAGTTAGTGGGTGTTACTCTGATCTTATATATGTAACTTCTGGGGTTCCACAAGGTTCACACCTCGGGCCACTTGTATTTAACATGTACATGAATGATATTGGAATGTCCTTCAAGTCACCGTACTTAATATTTGCAATGATTTTAAATTTTTCACTTCTGTCTGCGCAGCTGCTGAAATGTCGGCTCTTGCCGGTGATTTGGAGTGGTGGTATATAAATGATCTTCATTTGAACTTGAACATAAATAAGTGTTTTATGAAGTTTTCCCGTAGAGCTACCTCTTAGTTGACTCCTCTAGGTTACAATTGTAAACATCCTGAAAATTTTGTCAAATGTGTTTTTAAATGAAAAACCAAAGGGAACGATTTCTTTATGTGCATTTTCTTCCTCATCTTACGATACTCCCTGTATACTGTTGTTCAATAGCGCAAGGGTTATGGAAGGTTTCATTATACTATCATCAACAGAAACAAAAATAGGTTAAATGAAAACTTACCGTATCAGCAGCTGTGAGATTAATTCCGAGACCACCAGCTCTTGTCGAAAGAAGAAAAACAAAAATATCTGTTCGTGCTTGAAAATCAGCAACCATATCTCTTCTTTCAGATATTTTTGATGAGCCATCAAGTCTCATATATTTATGATGACGATGCCACATATATTCCTGGGGAAATACATGAAGATTAACTCACAAAGAAAAGATCATCCTAATATTAATACTTACTTCAAGTAAATCTATCATTTTTGTCATCTGAGAATATATAAGCACTCTATGGCCTTCTTCCTTAAGTCGTTTTAAAAGACTATCCAAAACAGATAATTTTCCAGAATCGGTAACCAATGTTTCCTTATCTGAAATAAATTTAAATTACAGGTTATCGGATATTTAAGGATCAGTTTTGAGTAGAGGTGTGCGAACCCATGGTTTTTCTCGAACCAAACTATCCACGAACCCAAGCAAATATGTTGCTTCAAATTTCAAACCTCTGAAATAATATGTCTAAGGTTCACACTCAAACTTCGAACTTCTTAAAAATTCAAAATCGAACATCGAACTAACCAAAATCCTCAACGATCATATATAATTTCCTTATATACAAAATTTAGGTATATTGTAGCATACAATATTTATTATGTAGAAGAAGAATTCTTTTTACAAAAAGCAAAGGTTCGACAAAATTTGGAGGTTGATTGGGTGAAAATGCCTTCCGGTGCTGATGTTAGTTGTGAAGATGTGTCAACGTTGAATCAAAAAACACAAAAAGGTATATTAAAAGCTTTTTTAATTATTATGTCTATAGCTACAGATCAATTATAAATGCTTTTCGTTGTTCTGTATTATCTAGGCAGTTTCAACACTAAGTGAGTGGTTAGCGTGTCGCCACCTAGTTGCGGAACCAAGTAGTATGTTGTCACGCCAGCTCCAAATAACACAAAGTGTTGAAAAAATAGAGACTGTATACAACCAACTAACAATTTAATAAATTGTCAGCCCTGGCCCATTTCTACCTTAATATAGGGACAAAGTATGTAAGGCTAGATGCATTCTCACAACAATTAGAACCGTAGACCGGTTTCACTCTAATTAGAGCTCGTCAGTACGGCAACCAATTGCTGCGAAAATACACCTATAAAGTAATACGGCTACTGGCTGGCTACTATAGCCGTATTACTTTATAGGTGTGTTTTCGCAGCGATTGGTATGCCGTACTGACGAGCTCTAATTAGAGTGAAACCGGTCTACGGTTCTAATTATTGTGAGAATGCATCTAGCCTTACAGTTTTAACAGTTTTTTATATTGAGAGGCTTAATGTTGAGCATGAGTATAATAACCACTTGAAATTTTAATTGTGTATTGAGTAAGATTATTTAATTGTTTTGGCTCATTGTGAAATAAAGCATGTTCAACCTAGTATTTCCGAAAGGAAATCTGCAATTATCATCATAAATTCTAAAAAATTACATTACTGATTATTTTTCAACATTGCCATCATAATGTTGTAACCAAAGAAGGCTTTGGGATGCTAAGATATATAAAGAAATTAAATTTGTGATCATTAAATGGTTCTGTCAGGTCTCAATATGCCCCACCAACTGTGAAAAATATGCATTAATGAATCTCCTCAAATTACGCCACAGAGTTTAAAGTGGCGCTACCGAGTTATTGGGTCACAACTCCGCTACCTTCGGCAGCTTTCAATCCTTGTAATGTTTGTTTTTTATTTTTTTTTTTGAACAACGAACTTCGAGCTATTTTGAAGAATTACATATTTCGAACTTCGAACTACAGTATACTCTCGATTATTCATATGCGGATTATCCAGCGTGCAGATTATCCGTGCTGAGAAATTGATCAAAATTCTAATCGGGAATAGATCAAAATTTCAATTTTGTTCGTTTCCTCTCTCACAAATATAATAAATATCCCTAATAAAAACCAACGGCCATCTAAGTACGGGTCTGCCTATTATAATTACTATGTTGCAACAATCATGAGGAAAATACAACTGTGAAATTCGTTAGAACCTGTAGGTGTTGTATTACTATATATATATATATATATATATATATATATATATATATATATATATATATATATATATATATATATATATATATATATATATATATATACAGAATAAACCGTCATAGATTGCTTATTTCTATTTATCTCCGAATGTGACACTGTCACTACAATAGAAACGCCAAGAAAGATTTATATCTTGGAATGTTTATGTTAAGGTCATAAATTTTAATTGCCCCTATCTTTTTACACTTGATCCATTTCGTAATTGCATGGGCAGCGGGGCAGAAAGGAAGAAGATAAAGTTTTCTTGAGAAAGACACAGCTGTTAAACATTTTGTATGCACTTTCTTTTCAATTTATTAAGGCTACCGAAATTACTTAGTTCATTGGTTGATTTTCTACCGCAAAGCGAGTCTGTATGTTCAAGGTCTATTTTCTATTAACTTCAGTATACATACAGCATGTTCTTCAAACGGGAAAAGACACGTTTTAACCATGAAACAAAAACTTGAAATCATCATAATTGATAAACACACACACACGCACGCGCGCGCACCTATGCCCACGCACACACACGAAAATAATAGAGGTTCAATGAAAAACTTACAGTAGATCAATTATGATGATTATATATATATATATATATATATATATATATATATATATACAGATTTTATTGTGTTTGTAATGTTGCTGATTACCCCACTGGATAATCGAGAGTATACTGTACTTTAGCATCACCAGCGTGTACAATTTTTTTAACTGAAGGTTCGGTTTGAAATTTTGAAGCTTTGCATACCTCTAGTTTTGAGTCCTCTAACTTTTTTTTAACAATTACAGTCTTGTTCAAAGGTAACGGTACACAGCGCAGTAATAGATTCTTTTAATTTATTAATCTATGTAATAAAAATTACACACAGGGACACAACTGAACCAAGGAGTCTGTCATGGCCACTTGTAACCACACAAGACGGACTACGGATTCACAGGTATAACCACAGTTGGGTAGACAGTATTAAATATAGTATTTTAAAGCTATATACATTACACATTATTTCTAATATGGTGCAATTTTTTATTATTTTGAATAAGACACAATGTATAATTATGATCAATAAATACTAATACTAATTTTAATTTATTTTAGTGAATTTTCATAGAAAAAACTCCGTGCGAATGGGCGCCAAAGAAGGCCAAGGTGGGGTTGTCAGCCAATAAAGTCATGGCGACCGTTTTTTGGGATGCACATGGTATATTCCATTTTGATTACCTTCGAAAGGGAAGAACAATCAATGGCGAATATTATACGAACTTATTAGATCAATGATGATTTGAAGAAAAAAGGACCGCAGTTGGCCAAGAAAAAAGTTCTTTTCCACCAAGACAACGCAAGTCTCCATTGCGAAATTGCATAAATTGGGCTACGAATTGCTCCCTCATCCCTCCTATTCTCCGGGTTTAGCCCCGAGTGACTATTTCTTGTTTCGGAACTTAAAGAAATGGCTCAGCGGAATGAGATTTGACTCCAATGATGAAATCATCTCACAAACAAATACCTATTCTGAGGACCTCGACAAATCTTATTTTTTTGGAAGGGATAAAAAATTGGAGAAACGTTGGATGAAGTGTATAGAGCTCAAAGGAGACTATGTTGAGAAATAAAATGATTTTTTGACAAAAAACCTTTGTTTCATTCAAAAAGTCACGGACTTATTGACCCGCCCTCGTATATATATATATATATATATATATATATATATATATATATATATATATATATATATATATATATATATATATATATATATATATATATATATATATATATATATATATATATATATATATATATATATATATATATATATATATATATATATATATATATATATATATATATATATATATATATATATATATATATATATATATATATATATATATGCAATGCTCCCGACACAAAAACTCATTTCCGCAATACTTTTTTTTTTAACTTTCGGAAAGTTTCGGGACTGTTCGGAGGAAAGTTTCCGCGAATTTTCCCACCTCTTTTATATATATATATATATATATATATATATATATATATATATATATATATATATATATATATATATATATATATATATATATATATATATATTTATTGGGTTAAAATGTGTTTTCATTTCTTTTACAGTACAGTAGAGTACAAAGAGCTCCTAACTAGACACCTTCACTTATAGTGGCTAAAGATGCTCCTGCGTTGATTTACTTTACAGGGTACCCAGCAGAAATCAAAAATCAAATTCCCTGACATTTCCAGGCCCCTCAAGTACATTTTTCATTACACTCGAAAAGAAAAACACACATGCCTGAATACTTTTTTTTTATGAACAAAATATAAAAATTACGAACAAAAAACTTACATAATCAAAAACATAAACATGCTTAACTCCGTTAAATTTATAACAAATAGCATTTTCAAGAAAATTTTCAATTTTTTCATGGAAAAACTTGACTTTCATGACTGGCTGATGAACTTAGCCTCCGGAAAGAATTTTCGAGTGTGATGCAACAAACCAGAAGTCTCTAGGTGGCGTAGAAACTTTGCAAACCATGTTGTTTGTATATATACATTTGAATAAGCCTGGGAAATGGCTTCCAAAAGCTCAGATTCGCGCCCATTAAATTTTTTTTTGAAAATTCGAAAGTCCTTACCTCTCTAAAAGCGAAGTTTTATTTATGAAAATTCGCTGAAAAATGAAACAAAGATACTGTTTACATGTGCCATATACAAATGCCAAATATTTTGCAACTTTCAACATGATCATAAAGGTTAAAATAGAATAAACACATTCACATCACAGCTGTACCCGGCCAATACCTAAAACGCATTTTGCATTTTATGCATTCAAGGAAGAACATTCCAAGTGAGATGTACATATGAGACATGTTTGAGATAGAAAAGGAAGACGCTATTTATATCGGCATATGCTGCGTTCATTGGCCGATTTAATTGATATTGGTACCAAAGGGAAGCCGCATTGTTATCAGATATATTTTCCTAGGTATGAGAACACTATTTACGTGAGAAAATTTGTATAATATATATGAAATAAAAAGAAAAATAAAAATGCATCTGGTAGTGACGAAATTTTACAAATATATAATTTCCAGATCTACTGAATGATTTCCATCACATTTGAGTTAAATCACAAATTTCCCTGACATTTCCCTGACATTTTAGGGGGTGTGAACTGAACGGGTGACCTGATTTTTCCAGGTTTTCCCGGTTTTCCAGGTCGCTGGGTACCCTGCTATAATAAGAAATAACATGGAAAATGCACAGAACGATACACTTGCGAAGAAACACGCCTTTGTAACTGCAAAACACAGTACACAAGCTGCTACAGTTAACACCACATCGCCAATGTCTTTTGTACAACTTCGGTTGTCGAATGCGGTTAATTTCAAGAAAGTGACGCCGGTGGTCTTCTTGGAATTCTGTCTTAACAAATATTGTACCGACTGTATCTCTTTTAATTTTGACTTTTGGGCTAAGGTAAGTTTGGGGAAATCATAATGGTATGATACCAAGAATCTACTTCTGCTCTGTGTACCATTACTTTTAGGCCAGGCTGTATATTCACCTGGTATGGCAATGTAGGACCATCCGTTCACTCTTCGTAAAACATCTATGGCATTTAAAGGCTCAGGAGGTATGAAATACTGAGCATTAGCTGTGGGAGTTGTAATTCCTGTTGCTTGTGACCAGTAGTGGTTAAGAGTCCTATATGAATACTGCTCCTTGTGTCTGATAACTTGCCATGCTGCTCTTCGTGAATAACAATATAAACTTAATGGTGAAGTGGATATCTGGAAATAAGCAAACATTTTAAAATAACAAAGCAATTAAATAAAATGTAACTACTACTACTACCAGTCACGTCATTCCCATAAAGAGGCAGGCACACCACAAATCCTATGCTATTTATTAGTGAATTTTCATTAAGAAAATTCACTAACAGAAAGGTGACAATTGTAAGCGTTTCGGAAAAAATTCAAATGAGTAAAAATTTGGGCTTCTAAAACCCAAATCCAAGGTCCGGTTGAATTTTTATATGTTCATATATGTATATATCTGAGTGTTAACTCAAAAGATACTGAACTGATTTGAACGAAACTTGGCACATGTCTTTATTCTATTAGGACCGCGGACGAGTTCGTAAATCAGCTATAACGGACATTTTTTTCCCTCAGAAATATACAAAAATATTTTTGAAGACGCTATATTTTTGTAAGTATTAGAATAACTGGAATGAGACTTTACGTGTGGCTAGAAATGGTGCAAATAAACTTATTTTGTGAATTTTAAGTAATTTGGGTCACAATATTTAGAGTTTTTTCCAAATTAAAAAGACATACATTGAAACGACTTAGTGGTTAAAGTCCAATACCTAGCAGACAGAGTGGTTACCTGCCAAGCTTAGATTGATCATACAACAGGTATAAACCATACATTAACGGTAACCAAACAAAATAAATAACAGGCATAAAACATACAATCCGAAACAAGAATCGTGAAATGTCGGTCACAAATATCGCAAATGACAGACGACATGAAATCAAAAATTTGCCAGGTGATTGTTTTTAACTGGGGGATTCAATCAATTTTAATATTACACTATATTTGTACCTTGATAAACGGCCCCAAATACAGTTTTAGACTTAAAGTGTAGCATAACATACTGGAAATGTAATTTCCACATTAGGAGCAACATTTCTTGATCATTGAAACAAATTCTCCAAAACAACTTGTGTAAGTCTACCAAACCTCAAATCTTGAAGTTTTTTTTCATTAGATAATGTTCTTGTATATCCAAAGCTGTTTGAGTGGCCAAAATAATACCTGTTTGGAACGGTTTCCAACAGTTGTTTGTACCCAGACATATTTTGAGTAATGTAAATGATTTTTTTGAGAATGTAAGTAGTGTCACTATAAATTTCATTTTGATTGTAACTTAAAGCTAGTGTTTGTGATCGCCAGTTCATTATACAAAACCACCTTTCAAAGATTTCCAAAAACCAAGCAATTTCATAGTGACTACTGTTTATTCGGAAGGACCGAGGGTAAGTCATAGTATTTCCCTCGGAGCCTATGCAACGGTCTTTCAGACCGAAATGTACGCCATCCTGCACTGTGTGCGGGAGAACAAGAGGAGGCGCTACACGAACAAGCGGATCCTCATAGCCACAGACAGCCCTTAAGGCCCTAAGTAGCCCACAGGTAAATTCCTGGCTGGTGAGTGAGTGCCGAGACGAGACACCTGGCTGGGCAGAATGAGGTCACCCTCATCTGGGTGCCGGGTCACTCGGGGGTTAAAGGCAATGAAGAAGCTGACAGTCTCGCGAAGAGAGGGTCAGCAGAACCATTTATGGGACCAGAACCGGCTCTGGGCGTGACAAAGAGCACTGCCAGGGGAGCCATTAAGTCCTAGATCAGAAACCAACACAAGCTGTACTGGGCAGACTGTCCAGGGCTCAGACTTGGGAAGTCAATAATTGACGAACCCAGTTCAAAGAGAGGTGTAGAGCTGCTAAATCTTAGCAGAGGACAGCTCAGAAACATAACAGGTCTCTTGACGGGACACATGGCCGTCAAGAAACACTTGCATAAAATGGGGCGGTTCAAGTGGGACCTGGCATGCAGACTCTGCGGCGAGGGGGAGGAATCAGCCCAGCACATCTTGTGCGAGTGTAAAGCTCTGGACTGCAAAAGACAACTGATCTATGGTCAGTCTAGACCAGGAACAGAGCATTAAAAAACTTCACCCTACCAATCGCTGTGCAGACTAGTTCAAGGCACAGTGATTTTGGAATGGGTGGAGTAAGACTAAGGGCATGCACAATCAACCAAAGGTTGCAGTGCTATCGGTGCGGCAAGGCCGCGGACAAGCCCTGAGGGAAAAAAATAGTGACTTCTGTGTATTTTATTCAAAGTTATATAGAATTTTATAGATGCAGAAATATCACGGTTGGCTAAGTATAATGACAAGCCAACATTCATTTTGTCGTAATGGCAGTACAATCTCCAGTACAAGATGGCATTTTAACTGTTATTAAGCAGAAATGACTGCAAACCACGTAACCCTATATTTGTAAAACAGAAAAATGGATACAACATGGCGGCGTTGGCGGCATTTGTCGGTTCAAAGGAATGTGCTACTCTACTAATTTACTGGCCCTAGTAATGGTAACTCTATACGCTCTTAGCGGTAGAACACGGTACTAACAAAAACGCCGTCCAGTACAACATCAGTTCAGTTTCTTTTGGGTATCCCCTCATATATGCATCTTGTTTTGAATGGTTAACAAGAGGCTGACAAACCTGGCAGTGGCTATAGTTTTTTTTCTTGTAGCCACTGATTTTTTGTTTGTTTTAGTTTTTATTTATGGTGTATTAAGTATTTGGAAATTATCTTGTGTTGTTTGTGTGTGTTGCTTTTGAATGTATTATAGAAGGAAATTGTAAAGTAATTGTTATAAGCATCAAATTATGAGTGGATTAATGTTTGTGAGCGTTATGAAAAGTTATATACTTTGCTTTTGTAATTGTTTGTCTAAGAAGGAAAGTTACTTGCCCACAAAAATGTCTTTGGCAAGGATTTTTAATATTATTTACTTTAGACTTGTTTGTAAGTATTTGCATATTTGTATAATATATATGTAGGTTTATTTTACATTTTATGGAGTTTTTTTGTTTGTAAGTTCGTGATGTTTAGCGAATAAATGTATTATTATTATGTGGTGTCATTTATTACTTATTATTAATCAATTATTTTATTATTACTCAATTAATCTAATACAGATGTAATACTAACCTTTGGCATTGCACAAAAAAGAAATGAAGGAATCTCAGTCTTCTGACAAGGAAACATATGGCTTGGTCTTTCACGATAGACAAAATCTGCAACAGCTGCTACAGGATTTGTACGCTAAAATAAAAAGAAAAAAAAAACTTAATACAAAATCTCATTTTATAATCGTGTAACTGTTTTATATATTTTTATAGCAGTAGCTATAGCTAATAAAAAAAAATAATAGGATCGTAAATCAGACAAAAACTTTGGAACAAGATTACGGGTTTCAGGACAAGTGAAAAGAAGATAGGTTAGGTTAGGTTTGTATGTGAGTGGGCCATATCGGTCCCTCCACCGCGACCTTAAGGTCTATTGTGGCTCACGCCTAAAGTCTATATTTCGCCCAACAAATCCAGCCTCCTGCAGAGGTCAATAATCTTTGTGGGCGAAAGTTGATCCAGATCTTCTGGAACAAGCTTTACCTTGCCAAAGAGCAGGTATCTAGTCTTGTCCGCCGCCGAACAGGAACACAGCACGTGCTCTGCTGTCTCTTCATTCTCCATACACAGCCTGCACTCGGTCTCCTGACCGACCCCAATACAGTGCATGTGGTGCCGCAAGCGGCAGTGTCCTGTATACAGGCCGACTAGAGTACTCAGTTAAGAAGATAACATTGTAATGAATATATTGAGATAACAGCCTTCGAAAAGTTTCATCCGAAAAAGCGCTATCTGGTGGCAAGAATAAGAAAATAAAAAACTATTACATAAATTGTATTTGAAAAAACCTGGTGAATAGTTTTTTGCAGAAGCTTTAGTTGCCATAGTTACCGAGATATGAATGGCGCTCACCTAATGAATCAGCCTGTATATCGCGGCTCCGAAACACTTTGAAATCTGTTTTTTATTTATTTATTTATTCATACACCATCCAACAGCTTAAAAGCCAAATTAAGGATGGGCCAATACACAAAACATAATAACAAACAATTATCAAACAAACTATACAAAAAAGAGTCACAAATTAGATCGCTTTGAAAAACATTTTTATCTCTGATATATTACATGAGAAGATATCTAGGCGGTCTTGCAGTACAGAGTAATCATTGCACATCTGGTAAATTAGAGACGATCGCAGCAGTCGTGTACGAGCAGTCGGGAGATAGAATGTGCCCGGAAAACGTGCTGCGATACGAGGCACATTGAAATTAAGTTGCTGAAGCAGATTAGGGCAGTCAAACACAGAATTAACCAGTTTGTATAAAAATAGAATGAAACTGCACTGCCTGCACATCGACAGACTCTGCAGACTAAAGCGAAGAAGTAAACTTTCCTGAGGAAAACCAATAAACGGATATCGACCATCCTCACGAAAGCTAAGAAATTTTAGAAATTTCCTATGCACTGATTCTAGACTTGCCACAGGTATCTCATAAGTAGGAGCCCACACAACTGAGCCATATGAAGTCGGGACCTAACCAAACAGCTAAAGCAGGAGGAGGGTGTCAGTCTGCGAGACATTTTTGCTGTTTCTTATCAGAAACCCAAGAGTTTTGTAAGCAGAACTGATAGTCTGCTCATAGCGTGGTTTAAAAGATAGAGTACCATCAAAAAAAAATTCCAAGGTCCTTAACTGTCTCGGGGCGATCAAGTGGAAGCCCTCTTATATTGTACCTGAAAGTAATTGCATGCTTATTTCCAGTAAAGGACATCACACAACACTTGGAAACATTCATAGAAAGACCACTCCGACAACACCATTCATCAAGGATCTGAAGACAGTTCTGGAGCTGCAAACAGTCATCAACACTCGAATTATTTGCGAAAATCTTAATATCATCTGCATACATTAAAAAAGGAACATGTAAAACATGTTTAACTGGGTTAATAAATATATTAAACAGTAATGGACCGAGTATGGAACCCTGCGGCACTCCCGAAGTTACGTGATAGGTGTTAGATTTGAAGCCCCCAACCTCAACAAATTGCCTCCTTCCATCCAGGTAAGATCTGAATAAGCCAAGCAAGCCCTTGGAGAATCCGATAGCCCTCATCCTGTCAATCAGAACAGAGTGATTTAGACAATCGAAGGCCTTAGAGAGATCAGTATACACAACATCAACCTGTGAAGAGCGGTCAAGAGCGGAGGCAATGAACTGTGTAACGTCAACTAAATTCGTTACAGTCGATCTCCCTGGAATGAAACCATGCTGAGAAATAGAAAGTCTGTTTTTGATGTGAAACAGTATTCGCTGAAAAAGGCAGACCTCGAAAATCTTACAGAAGACACATAGTATGGCTATTGGTCGATAGTTTGATGGATCACCTCTATCCCCTGCCTTGAAGACAGGGAAAACCCGTGAGAGCTTCCAAATCACGGGGATGTTCCAGATCTAAGAATCAGTTTAAAAATTTTCTTAAGTGGAGTCAGGAAAGCATATAAGAGGTCGCGCACCAAGAAGCCAGGAACTAGAACAGGTCCACAGGACATGTTAGCCTTAATTCGCTTAGCAGATGTAATAATTTGATCATCTGAAGTCATCAACAAAATACATTGTGATGTCACCCGAAACCAGGCTGGCGGCTGTAGCTGATGAGGTGGAACCAAAACATCCCGCAAAATAAGAAGCAAAACTGTCAACTGCCTGTTGCTGGTTAGATGAATTCCCAATAGAAAAGTCTGAAAAATCTGAAAGTAGTTTACTCGAAAAAGATAAATGTCTCTCTTAAGTTTTTGTCTCAGCTCCCTAAACCTATCCAGAAACTCCACATTTCCAGACTTCTTAAACTTACACCATAATGAATATTTATATTTGATACTAACCTTAATTTCTTTAGAAAACCACCGGGGATACCTATTACATGCTCTTAGAGCAGTCATGGGAACATACAGATCAAACAAGTCATAAATTTTGGAATAGAAAAAGTCAAGCATAGAATCAACATCCTGAAGCCCATCCATGCCATCCCTGCACAAGCCGCCAATCTCCGCATACAATCTGACAAAATCACATTTTCGAAAACTATATAATCTCTGCCCAGTGTTATCAACAGGGGAAGAGACCACTGAACCCCTGACCGGAAACTCTATGATTAAGGGGGGATGATGACCATCAGGAATCACGGGCGAATCAAGAGCCTCCCCCACCAAGCAAGTGTCTGTAAACAAAACCATGTCAAGAATCCTGTTGTTAATATTCTCAACATGATTAAACTGTCCAAGGAGTAGTAGATTACAGAAATTTTGAAATGCAGACACACGGGCGGAGGGATCGTTCTGACGACAAGAAACATATTCAGGCATGTTAAAGTCACCAACTAAGAATGCCTCGCGACCATATTTTATGCACAGAGACTCGAGAGCTTCAAACAAGAGGTAGTAGTCATTAATTGGAGTATTGGGAGGTATATAAACAACAAAAACATTAAGCGAGGCCCGATAATCTGAGACTCTGACCCCCACAATGTCGATATTAGAAAAAGCATCAAATCCGCCACAGTCCCTCCGAATATCAAGGCGACGAGTAGCAAAGCGAGCATGCACAGCAAGCAGAACACCACCTCCCCTAGTCTTGCAAGAGGAAGAAAAATCCCTATCTGATCTATAGACAATATATTGATCATCAAACAGAGTTCGCTACTATAAATGTCACTATCCAGCCAAGTCTCAGTGAAAGCAAAACAGTCAAGAGGGTATGCCTGCGAGCCAACAAAAGAGCAAACATCATTAGTTCGTGTTTAGTTTTTACCGCTATTACATATGTTGTATGAGGTACTATCAAATTATGCTAGTTTCATTGGTGGCCGCTAAAAAAAGTGGTCATCCCAAAACCCAATGTAAAATGACCATACCCCTTTTACTTGAAAATGACCTGCTTTGAATTGGTCACCGACCTATTGTTACATTGAATTGACATCAATTTGACTTTAAATATTGCTTGGGTAAAAATAGGTTCTGCTGTATTTTGTTTAACTTACATGGATGATTTCTTCAGTTGAAATAGATTCTTCGTTAACGACATCTATAATAGCTTCGTCATCTAAACTACCTGAGGCATTAGTATTGGCATTGAGAAGCTTCAACCTTATATTTTTATGTTCAACAGTCTCAGGCATAGAATGGTAATAGTGATCAGTGTATGTATAAACTACTCGGCTGGCTGTATTTTTTCTAGTAAATACAAAATCAGTCAATATTTTACTTGTATCAATACTTGGTTCGCACAGCTTTAATTCATGTCTAAAATAAATCGAAGGCTTAACTGAGACATCATCATAATATGGTTTTCTCATGTACAATCTGTAATTCCTGTTTTCCATCTCATAATACGTCTTCCACCTGCAAAATAATAAGTGATGATTTTTAGAATAATAATAATAAGAAGAAATAATATTTTACTAGTTAGTAAAAGTCTGGACGCAGCAAGTGCGTTATGGTAGCGAATGTTCGTAAAAATGCTTTTAATGGCAAATATGTCTTGTTTTTAAAAGAAGGACATTTGATTGGCAGTATAACCTATATATTAGTAACAATCTACCGTATTTCATTAAAATAGCTTTGTTGTTTCAAAAACTATAAACATTTTCCAAAAATAAACTTTAAAAGTTCCAGAAAAAACTGGTCCGATTTTCCTGGCCAACGAACCTCTTTAAGCTGTTTACACACCTGCCAAGAAATAATTATTCACAAACAGCTTTAGGGCCAAAATTTAAAAAAAATATATGAAAATTTTCTTACAAACATGCATTATAATTTGCTGGAAAACACAAAAATGCAATAATATAAGGAGGTGTTCTATTAAATGAGAATGTGTGTATCACCAACGACTTATAGGTCACCCTGTGATGGTCAAAATAAGTTTATAAGATGTAGCTCGAGATACCCTATAATTTACGTATATACTTTTTTATCATATCTTGTATAATAACGGATATATTGAGCTTTGCCGTAGAAAAGCGTCACCCTGTATAAGTGTAAACAGACAAAAACTGAAACTGAAAATGGGTTTTTGGGGTTCTAGTTCGCGCTCATTTGAAGAAATCTTTTTAAAATTCATAAGTCACGGTCTTCTCACTAACGAATTTTTTCTTCGAAAATTTGCTAAAATAGACTATTAAACCATAAACTCTATAGCTAAAGCTACTGCCGAAGCATCAGAAAGAGGGTCTATCTGAAATGGATTTTCTGAAAATATTTAAGTAAAATGAAGGACAATGATGGTTGAAGCTGAATCTTTAACCTTTTTAAAACACACTTTTTATGACATATTGTCTACATAATCCGAATTTGTGCCAAATTCGTTGTTTGGAAATTGCAAATTTTGACTTTTCAAATCGCGACTTTAACGTTTGAAGAAGAAAAATTATCAAATTTTCAAAATATTTTTTCTACTACTTTTTGACGTTTTTACGTCACGAAAACTTAACCGTTGGATGTAATTTTTCCTAATCACACAAAATATTTTGTTCTTGTGCTTTCCTCTGATCACCAGTGTCACCCAAAATTGTTTTCTTAAAATGCCTATACCTTTTTTTTCTTTCAACTTAGAGATCGGAATTTTGGCATGTAAGTAAGTTGGATAGTAGAAACGTATATGCCAAATTTGGTTGTCATAGTTCTGTTATTTTCGGAGATACGAAGATTTTCCGAAGGAAAACACAAAATTTTCCCGGAAAAAATGGTCCGATTTTCCTGGCTAACAAACCTTTCCAAGCCACTTACAAAAGGAAGGTATGTACCAAATTTCATTAAAATCCGCCATTATTTTTAGTGAATTTTCGTAGAAAAAATTCACTAATGGGGAGATCCCGACTTTTGAATTTAGAAAAAATTTTTGCAAATGAGCGTGAACTAGGACCCCTAGAACCCATATCCCGGGTCAGTTTCAATTTTTATATGTTTATATATATATATATATATATATATATATATATATATATATATATATATATATATATATATAGATCTCCCCATTAGTGAATTTTTCGTTGTACGAAAAATTAGCTAAAAAACAAATTAGCTACAATAGATCTGTCATAATCGATCTAATCATCAGCACAAAGTCTTGTTCTGTTGAGATGGCTCTTGAATTTCCTATTGCTGCTGATGACCACCACCCACCTCTCGATGTTAACTTTTCTGTTGGTAATGTGAAATTTCCCTGTATTAGCCACAATTGAAATTATTTTCATAAGTGTGACTTTCCTGCATTATATGAGGCGGTACACAAAAGAAACCGAACTGATGTGGTGGGCAAAGTTTTTGTAGTACCGCGTTCTGCCGCTAGGAGTGTATAGAGCCACCATTCCTGAGTCAGTAAGTGAGTAAGCCAAGCATCGTCCTTAAAGGTT
Source organism: Tillus elongatus (assembly GCA_964006375.1). Classification (NCBI taxonomy): domain Eukaryota; kingdom Metazoa; phylum Arthropoda; class Insecta; order Coleoptera; family Cleridae; genus Tillus; species Tillus elongatus. The sequence continues at coordinate 110,616,341 of OZ023269.1, read as the reverse complement.
TTGTTCAGCTTGTGTGAAATTTCTAGTCAGAGTGGTTTTGTGTGCTAGTCGTTTTTGCAATGGCTGATTGTCGTGAACAGCGTGCGGCCATAAAGGTTAGCTTCTTGCTTGGAAAAACCAGCACAGAAACTCTTGAAATGTTAAAAACGGCCCACAAGGATGATGCTATTCGGAAAACTAGAGTGTTTGTCCCGTTTTAAAAGAGGTGAAATGTCAATTGATAACAAACCTCGCTCTGGCCGTCCTTCCACTGCTCAAACCGATGAAAATATTGAAAAAATTCACAAACTCATGCTAGAAGATCGAGGACGGACCATTGATGAAGTTGTAGAGCTGTCTGGGATGACTTGGGATTTCAGTTTAGCGAATTTTAACGAAAGATTTGGGGATGAAAAGGGTCGTTGCCAAATTCGTACCTCGACTGTTGACTGCTGAATAAAAGCAAGGTTGCGTGGAAGCATCTTGTGCTTTGAAAGAAGAGCACAGAAATGATGCAAACCTTTTTTTTTCCAAGGTCATCACAGGCAACGAATCATGGTGCTACGATTACAACTCTGAAACTAAGCAACAATCAAACCGGTGGAAGGTGACCCTCCAAAAAATCTGAAATCAAATGTCAAAATAATGCTGACTTGTTTTTTCGATGTGAGGGAAGTTCTCTATTCAGAGTTAGTTCCACAAAGTCAGACAAGCTAACCAGGCGTTCTACCTAGAAGGTTTGAAAAGATTGCACAACAGTTTGTGGCAGAAGAGGCCTTATTTGTGGCAGTCAGGCGACTGATTTTTCCACCACGTTCAGAGAGCCCTGTCTGTGTGGCAATTTTTCACCAAAAATACGGTGGTAGGCATCACAGAAGATTTGGTTTTCTAAGGAGATCAGGATCAGCATTGAACAGAAGTATGTCTTGTAGCATAAATTCAAGAATACTGGTAAGGTTTACTTGATAAATTTAAGCAACTTAGAAAGGATCTTAAACAAACAATTACAACTTTTCAGAAGAACTATACCCGAAGGTTTGCGGATGACATTAGATCCAACCTCAAAAAATTCTGAAGTTACTCATCACGAGTCATCTAATTGACAAGGGTTGCTTGGTAGTTTCGCTGCTTATTTTTATGTTTGTTTTGCCCTTTGGTTCTCCACCTCAATTACCTCGTTGCGATGTCGCGATGAATCTCAACCTTCTGACATGGAAGCTAATCGCAATTTTTACTTTTCTGATGAGATCATTTATGCTACAAAGAAAATTAAATCCAATTATCGTGTCATTCTGATTTTGTTTGGAGCTCTTTTCGGGATTACTAGGCACTAAGCCTTTTATTAAGTGCTCGAAGCACCAAGCACTGGTTCCAAAACGTGCTCCCAAACACAAATACGCTGCAAATACTTAGACGTTTACTAAGCGCAGGGCTCTTGAACAGCTCTGATACAAAACAACACAAACAACTAAAGCTAAAATTTTAATTCATCAAGGTGGTACATAGATTTTAAATTTCTGACAATATTTTTTTACATTATTTTAAATTAGGTGTTCGGCAATGTTAGGTTAGGTTTGAATGTGAGTGGTCCATATCGGTCCCTCCACCGCGACCATAAGGTCTATTGTGGCTCACGCCTAATGTCTATATTTCGCCCAACAAATCCAGCCTCCTACAGAGGTCGATAACCTTTGTGGGCGTAAGTTGATCCACATCCTCTGGCGCAAGCTTTACCTTGCCAAAGAGCAGGTGTCTAGTCCTGTCCGCTGCCGGACAGGAACACAGCACGTGCTCTGTTGTCTCGTCATTCTCCATACACAGCCGGCACTCGGTCTCCTGACCGACCCCAATATGGTGCATGTGATGCCGCAAGCGGCAGTGTCCTGTATACAGGCCGACTAGAGTACTCAGTTGTTGTCTGTTCATCTCTAGAAGTTTCTTAGCCCTTGACTCAGACAGGCCATTTATGAAGGCCTTAGAGTGAGCTAATCCTGGAAGATTTTGCCAATATTGGATTGTCATTCTTTCTGTCCAGGTCTTTAAGGTGCGTTTTGCTGTGCAAGATGTTATTCCCAGCACCGGTTCTGGTCCGACGAAGTCACTCTGGGCACCACTTCTGGCAAGCGTGTCGGCCACAACGTTGCCATCATGGTCCGAGTGACCCGGTATCCAGACCAGCAACACCTCATTACAGCTGCCCAATTCGTTAAGGGCAGATTTACAACTCCATACCGTCTTTGAATTACACCGGTAGGAACCAAGAGCCTTTATTGCAGCTTGGCTATCTGCATATATCTTTATCGATTTGTTTGTGCACAGGTCTTTTAAACTTTCCCTTGCACACATCTCGATGGCATACACTTCTGTCTGGTGTATGGTTGCGTACTTGCCGAGGCTAGCTGATAGTCTAGCATCGGTGCTGCCCCCATATGCGCCGGCTCCTACTCCCAAATTAGTTTTGGAGCCGTCAGAGTACCAGCAGAGGTCCGCTCTCAACAGGGTCGATTGGTTCCGGTCCCAGTCCTCCCTTTCCGGGAGGACGATCTTGAAAGACAGATCTCTGCTGATTTTTGTAGGCATCAAGTCTGAGACCATTCCCAGAATCCTGTGACAATCACTGTCATCAAGGAGACCGGACCCTCTCAGACTGACTTCCCTCGGCATGTTATCTGCCGTTTGTTTTAGTCTGTACGTTGTCCACCTCGCCACCCTCTCCAACCATATGTGAAGTGGGGGAATATTGAGGAGGACCTCCAGAGCGGCTGATGGTGCGGTGCTTATCGCTCCCGTTATCATCAGACAAGCTTGTCTCTGTAGATGAGCCAGTTTCGCCCTCGCGATACCACGAAGTACCTTAGGCCACCAAACTGTGGCTCCATATGTTATCATTGGCCTGATAACATCTACATAGAGCCAGTACATCTGTTGGGAGTTTGTTCCCCAGTTGTTACCACAGATTCTCCGGCAGGTCCACAGGGACATTTTAGCCCTGCGGATAACATTTTCTAACTGTATGTCCCAGTTGAGCTTATTATCTAGGGTAACTCCCAGATATTTTGCTTGGTCCGAAAATGGAATGGTTTCCCCCATAAGAATAGGTGGTTTTAATTTGTCCAACCTTCTTCTTCTGGTAAAAGGAACAATGATCTTTTTGCGGGGGTTCACAGACATCTGTTCCCTCCGGCACCAATCATTGATTACATTTAGTGCCTCTTGAAGAGTACTTGCCAGTTCCTCCTCAGATTTGCCTCTAACCATTATGACAAGATCATCAGCATACGCCTGGACCTCAACCTCCCAGAGTCCGAGGATAGCCAGCAAATCGTCCACAAAGAGAGACCACAGCAGGGGGGATAGAACGCCCCCCTGAGGACACCCCCTCGCAGCCCTGACGCCGACCACCTCTCCCCGCAACGAGGTAATAATGGTCCGATTGTGCAGCATGTTTCCGATCCAGCCACAGATGGTAGGTTCCACCCCCCTAGCGATAGTGGCCTCGTAGAGGGAGATCGGTAATGCATTATTAAATGCGCATTCGATGTCGAGAAATGCCGCCACCGCAACCTCTCCATTTTCCAGAGAGTGTGTGATCTTCTCGACGAGGTTATTGAGCGCTAACTCAGTTGATTTGCCAGTTTGATAGGCATACTGGTGGGTATTTAGGGGGTTATTGGTTAAGATGTTCCCCCTTATGTGTCCGTCCAGTATTTTTTCCAATCCCTTCAGGAAGAATGATGTAATACTGAGAGGTCTCAGTGATGTAGGTAGGAGGTCCTTACGTCCCAATTTGGGAATGTAAACCCCTCTAACCACCGTCCAGCTGGATGAAATGTAGTTCCAGGCCAGACTGGCTCTGTACAGCCTGATAAGGTGAGGTAGGAGAATCTCCAGTCCCTTTTGTAGTAGGACCGGTACCACCCTATCCTCCCCTGGTGACTTGAATGGCTGGAAATGATTCACAGCACAGCACATTCAGATGGTTTTTTTTTTACAGCATATAAACAACTCATTAAAGAATATACTTTTTTCAATACTTACCTATGCAAAATATTTCCAGCAAAAATCAGGTACAGATCTTGGAATGATAGTTTTAAAGCTATGCAGAAATTAAATATACTATCACCAAAATTCTCGATCATTACACTGGCAATATAATCAGGATTCCATAAAAGCAGTTTCCTTAACTTCAGAAAATATTCAAGTCTTACATTGGCATCAAATACAAGGAAAGGTATTGTATATTGACAAGATGTTAGACATATCGGTGACTTGGCATCTCGTCTTTCAAATAATTCTGGATGGTTGCACACCTGCAAAAATAAGATTTAAAAATATATTTTTTGTTTCAGGTGTTAGTACTTGTATTTATGTAATAGACATGGGAGGCTCCTCTGGCTTTACAAATTAATAGTAAAAAGATGCCGCATCATAGCTGGTCACTGTTAATGATCTTATCTTCTTTCTAACCAGTTTCTTGTTTAGAGTATCATCAGGCAAAATACCGTGCAATTGTGAAGCCAGAAGAAAAGACTAGATCTGCATTTAGAATGGAATTGTTTAAGTTAAGTCAACCACACTCAATGACTTCTATTTAAGCATGCAAGATTTTATTATTAATATGATTAACAGGTGGCATCCCGCAGAAATTCAAATATCAGAGTACAGCTGGACGAATAACTGAAAAACTATCATATAAGGTACATTCAGGTCATATATGTAATTGGTTAAAGGAAATTAAAGGCTTTTACTACCAGACAAACTGATTTATTCTCAAAACCCTAGGCGTATCAACACATTAACGTGCCATCTTCAGAGGTTTAGACAAATTTCCTGTCTCAATTACAGAAAGATGCTGTATGAAATGTTGTCAAAGTTTGGCTTTTCATCTATTGTCCTCAGGATACCAAACAGAAACTGCGTAAAACAGGAAGGAAGGAACATCACAAGACTTGAAGAAATCAGAGTTAACTCAAGTTGAGTTAAATATCTAGAGATCCATGGGACTCCATTTTTATCGTTTGAAAAAATTAAACTAAAAAAATAAGCGTCTTTTGCATTCATCCTCTGATTTCTTAATTTAAATATCGTAAATTTATCTATCATAAAATGCATAAGGCATGTAGGCCGCGAACAGGAGGAAATTGAGTGTATTTAATTACATGTAATCAGAACACATTACCAAGCGCAAAACGCACGGTACAACAGTTAATTTAGTGCAAAATAAAAGGGCGGTTATCACGAAAGATTGTGGTTCAACGGCCATAGGGGCTGGGAAGGCAGAATACAGAGCTGGTGTATTGCCTAGGATTTTTCTGGGTGAGTTCGTTCCGGTTAATATTTTTGTTAAATGTTCCCTAATTTTTCTATTAAGAATGGGTCAGCTGTCTCGAGTACCCGAAGTACTTTTAAAACTAAGAGTGGATAGATATTTAAAACCATATGGGCTGTAAGCTAAGTTTGTATAGATGGTTGAGCCGTAGGGCGCTGTACTTATAATCAGAGTAAATGAAATCAGATTAAAATTTAGGTGTTGTTTTATGAAAGGAATTTTAATGGATGGGGAAATATTTGTGAAATTTTATAATACGAGGGAGAGATAGGGCTTTGAGTCATGAGAGTTTAGCTGGGAGCTATAAGGGGTAGATAAGTGAGAGCTATAATTAAGCTAAGAAAGAGTCAATTATTAGACTAGAATTAGTAAGAACAATGTAGTTTTCACTGGTATTAACTTTGTATAACATTTAATCCATTCTAAGGTTTGGAAAAAAACCTCCTACACCCTCCTGTTTAAATAACCTTTGGGATTTATATTATTAGAATTTCGAGTTTTTAGTATAATTTTAATCAGACAAAAACCTTTGGAATTAAGGAATTTATTTTAAAAAATTATGAAAGTTTTCTTTTTAATTTTAATCATACGGAAACCTTTGAAATCAAAGGGTGTATTAAAATTTATTGAGCTGTTTAAAATGTTATCTGTATAAAGTTTATTTTTTGTATTAAAGTAATTTTAAAAACTAGATGCTGGATTTCATTATTAGCTTAGGAAGCCCTAAACTAGAGTTGATTTGATCAGATTCTTATAGGGTAACTCTGATGTACTGGGGTCACTAGGGATACGCTAAGAAAGAATATATAGTAAAATTCTGGGAATTTGGCCCAGATGCTCGGTTTTAATGTTCCAAATAAATTTAGGCAAGACCTCCCTTCAAGGTCGAAAAACTTAAATATTAGTTTCAAGGTAAAGGGGTGGATTTTGGATACACGTTCTGCCGCTCGAACGTTGCCGATCCTAAAATATAACTAAATGAATAATTACTTAAATTTTAATAACAATAATTAGAATTTACAGTCATTTGGAAAAACCTTTGTTGTAAAGAAAAGTAAAAGGCCCGTAAAACCCCCCATTACACTTAGCTACCCCTCTTCCATCAACATAGGTGGTGTAATACCTCATTTCAGAGTTAATTAAATTCTCTTTACAACCATACTCTACCTGTAAGGCTTTTTGTAAAGTGTGGTCCAAAATTACAACAAATTGCTTTTTAGATAACTGACGTCAATTAAGTACAATTTGGAGAACCCAATTCGTCACAATACAGTTTTTAGACATGACGATAGTTTCGCTAATAAAGTTAGCGTCATCGGTTTATTCATCCTTCTGATGTCGCTAACTTTGTTTAGCGAAACGATCGTCAGGTCTAAAAACTGTATTGTGATGAATTGGGTTCTGCAAATTGGACTTCACAGTGCTCATCACAGGTTCCAATCTTCACTCATTGACGTCAGATTAAAAAAAATCACATGGATATCTTAATTATGTGTTCACAGGGAACAAAAGACAATCAAAAACACACCTTACGGAACTGCATTACTAAATTCATCAAGTTAGATGTAAAATTTTTGTCAACAGTATGAGAGTCTCCTCCACCGACAGTATAATGTAGTAGGTCTTCTATTTTTATCTTCTGTTTCAATGCCATGTACAGTAATTTCTGTCTGGTTGTTAAAGGACAATATACCATAATTTCTATCTTGTCTGACAACTCATTTTCGACATCCTTCTTGATCCTTCTTAACATGAAAGGTTTCAATATCATATGCAATCTTGACAAATGCTCTGAAAAAAACAAAATATTCCCAATCACATTTTTTTACTTAAGCTTATTGATTTCTAATTGTTAGAAAGAAATAAAATAATGCTACAAAAATGTTACTCAGCAAATCTTTAAACATTTTTCAAATATGCATGTCGGGTTTTTTTTTGTTTTAACTAAAATAAACTTCATACACCAGAGATAAATGAGTCTAATGAGAAATGAATATGAGTCAGCTTTCTCTTTTTTAACAACCCACAACCAAAAATTTTTGTAGCAGGTTTTACAGCATATTTTCTTTTCTCAATATTCTTTATTTACAAACTCAAAACAGTACATTAGTACTGGTAACGAGCTCTACAATTAATAACATAAAATTACATATAATTCTGAGATTAACTTAAATTATATTATATTATTGTCGACTACTTTAGAAACTATATACATATATATATATATATATATATATATATATATATATATATATATATATATATATACATATATACATATATATATATATATATATATATATATATATATATATATATATATATATATATATATATTCCCTTAGGGCTGCCGCCCCGATAGCACCGCAGCCCTTGGCTTATTGTGCATGCCCTTTGTCTTTTCAACTCCACCCATTCCAAAATCATGGTGCTTTGAACTAGTCTGCACAGCAATTGTTAGGGTGAAGTTTTATATTGCTCGTTTCCAGTCTAGGCTGTCCGTAGATCAGTTGTCTTTTGCGGTCCAGAGCTTTTCACTCGCACAAGATGTGCTAGGGTGATTCCTCCCCCTCGCCGCAGAGTCTGCATGCCAGGTCCACCTCGAACCGCCCCCTTTTATGCAGACGTTTCTTGACATCCATGTGTCCCATCAAGAGTCCTGTTATGTTCCTCAGCTGTCATCTGCTAAGATTTAGCAGCTCCACAGCTCGCTTTGAACTGGGTTCGTCAATTATTGACTTCCCATATCTGACCCTAGGCAGCCTGCCCAGTACACCTTGTGTTGGTTTTTGACTCAGGACTTAATGGATCCCCTGGCAGTGCTCTTCGTAACGCCCAGGACCGGTTCTGGTCCCATAAATGGTTCTGCTGACCCTCTCTTCGCAAGACTGTCAGCTTCCTCATTGCCTTTGACCCCCAAGTTACCCGGCACCCAGATGAAGGTGACCTCATTCTGCCCAGCCAAGTCGCTCGTCTCGTCATTCACTTACCAGCCTGGAATTTACCTGTGGGGTACTTAGGACCTTAAGGGCTGCCTGTGGCTATGAGGATCCGCTTGTTGGTGTAGCCACACTCTTCATTTCGGCCTGAAAGACTGTTGCATGAGCTCAGAGGGAAATACTATGACTTACCCTCGGTCCCTCCGAATAAACGCCTGCCCCCATCCCACGCTCCCTGCCGGATCCGTCTGTGAACCAGACGAGCGTGTCCCGTGGTAGGCCCGGCGTCTCCCCCCGCCCTGCCTCACGGTCGGGGATTTCCACTGTAAACTTGTTGTCCCTGCTGATTCGCGGGCTCGCGAAGTCTGACCTAATTTCAAGCATGGGCTCCTTCACGATCTCCTGAATTTTGCAGTGGCCGCTGCAGCCTGTGTTGATCTTCATTTTTTCAGGCTAGTCTGTATAGTCCTAGCCTGGCCTCCCCTATGATAACTAAACGTAAGGAGGGCAGATCCAGCAACACCTCCAACTATATAAATATAAATATATATATATATATATATATATATATATATATATATATATATATATATATATATATATATATATATATATATATATATATTCACAAATGGAAACTATTTTGTATATTTAATAAACGTCTCTTTGTCAATCTTTGCATTTGATGTATGTTGCTGAGTTATTTTGGAATAGTGTTAAATGATATTATGCTCCTCGTAATCACACTGTTCAGTTTTATATTTGTTTCTGACACTACTGCAGAGGGATCCACCTAGTGGCTGCATTTACCAGATGCCAACAGTTGAATATTTGAGTCAACATATGTGTTTACCAGTACCACGAAGTTTTAGCTCTGATTAAACTGTTGCCTATTTTTCAAAGCGGAATTACTTTTTCTCAACATAATACTGGAGCATGCATCGTCAGGTAGCTTCCAACTCTGAAACTTCTGAATTTGTCCATCTTCACAGGTATTCTCTGTGATTCTCAATTCGTGGAAAATGCTTTGAAACATTCTGTGTGTGTGTTTTTGTTTCTTTAACGTCGGCCTATTTCCGCGACTATGGCCAATCACCGACGCCAGGGAGCAGTTTCACCTCACTACCCTGGAAATTTTGCCGAACCGCTGCCTTTCTGTAAGGAGGGTAGGGATCTTTAACGTGCCCAACATCGTATGGACACGGGACCGACGGCTTTACGCCCCCTCCGAAGGGCGGAACGTGCAGACATTCAACTTGCTCAAATACAATGCCAAAACCTCAGTTGATGTTAATATTACAGTTTGTACTGAAAAAGTGAAAGGAGTACCCTGGGATCGAACCCAGTACCCTTCGGTTCAGAGGCACACGTTCTTACCCCTGAACCACCGAGGTTCTTGAAACATTCTAAAATGGTTATGAAAATTATCTGCAGTGTAATTTGATATTACATGCTCTTAATAAACTTTATTTTTCGATGGTTTGGTTCATAGATATGTACCTCAATATTTGTTACCACTTAAATGTTTGTCTTTGTTTTATTGTTCCTAATTTTATACATAAATTTACTTCCTTTCAGCTTTATAAGGTTATGAATTTGGAAAATATGTTTAATCTTTTATATAAACATGTAGTGGCATAAAACTAGTTTAAACCAAAGGTATAATTTTGTACTTTGTTTTGTGTTCTCCGCAAGTATTGTAATCTCCCTTTTGGCAGAGGAGCCTGAATAACTACCATATTATATCTCATTTATGGCTGTATTAATGAATTATATATTAATCTCTTTGATTTATCCTTTAAATAAATAAAATTCACAGATTTTAAAAACTCCAGTAAAACAAAATATTCTCTTTCTCACACTATGCAATATTTTCCAAAATTTAACTGCTAGTTGATTGCTAATCCAAGGTATTTATAGTTATTTACAGGTTTTGCTCTTTTGGTTATTCATATTAATAAGAATTAATAAAAGTTATGTATTTATCTTTTAATTTAATTAATGATAGATTCAGTTCGTACGACAAATACAAAATGGGTCCAAACACAGATCCCTGTGGATCACCGCAGCTTTTACAATTTCTTCCTTCATTTACGAGGTGTGTTTTTTTCAAATAAGCACTATTTTGATAGGAGAAATTTTTTTAATTCCTTGACATTACCGCGAAAGCTTAGACCTTAATCTACCTTTCAACATAATTCCCACCTATATTAAGACACTATTGGTTTTGTGCAACTAATTCAGCATCTTTCGTAGATACAGAACACTTCGCTCCTCATCATCAGGGCTCGCATTTATATGAAAACTTTTTAGATGAAATATGCGCATATTGTGATAAAGTATTATTTTCTATCGGTCTGTGGTACAAAACTCATAACTACTAAGTAAGTAATTAATTAAATAGAAAATAATTAAACACAAACTATATAAATATTCGCTAAAATATTTTCACCATGAAATATTTTAAGGCGATTTATATTTAATTAAACAGGTATTTCATACTTATTATCTTATCCGGTTGTGATAAGGTGATAAAATTCCAAGCATCGCGCAGTTTTTGGCCGGCTGTGAAATTCATATAAAAGGAGAAGCAACACGGGACAGAGGCAGTATTGTTAATTCAGCTAATAAGCCGAGCATAGTGAGTGGCCACCAGTCCACACCAAGTCCGCTTAAGTTTGCCATCCGACCGCACCTGTTCCGACCGATTTCCGTCTCCGCAAATATTGTTATAGGTGAGAAATTGTCCGTTTTAATTAATCCATATTTTGTAGCGAATTTTCATATTTTTAAATTATCACGCCTTTCAGCCCAAATCTATGCAAGCGAGTTATTTCGGTCCTTCCTAGACGATTCCCGTATCTTAGATTGTCTTGCATTATTTTTGTGGGGATGCTGAGGATTCACAGCTCACTTAAATAATCAAGATATATTCATCTTGGATTGATCAGGATAGGGACGCTGAGGATTCACAGCCTATCTAGGTCACTATAAGTGAGACGTCCTTCCCAATTGGCCCCGTACCCTTCATCGGGCTCCCGGCTTTCCGCCCCATACAGTATAAGCTCTTGGGTTATTTTAGTGAGGACGCTGAGGATTCACAGCTCGCTAAAGTAATCAAGATGTTTTCATCCCGGTTTGGCCCTAGCGGAGATGCTGAGGATTCACACTCTGCATAGGCCTCCGGGAACTGTCATCCCGTCACTCCAGTCTGCACTTTTTTGTCTCCGCTGTCCCCTGCTTCGACAGAGAAGTTATAGCTAGTATTCTGATGTTGTCTATCGCAGTGTGTTGCCCGCCTGCCGTATCCTCGCTTGAGTGAAATACCACTCGTATCATATACACCTGACCGAATCCGTACGCTTCGTCACACATTAACCTTTACCGTTTTAGCGAGGGCCACGTTCCGATTGATGTTAGTACCCGCATATTTTATTTGTACATATTTTGTAAATATTGTTCTGTGTATATATATTTTGTAAATAGTTTCAAATCTGAAATATAGGGTTGGGTAAATTAAAGACCTTGATTAATTCTATCTGACCCTTAACATACAAAATCTGCTATACCTTTCATTAAAACAGAAGTGGTCGGATCACGCGGAGTCAGCGATTAAAGCCCGCTCACTCGGGGGTCACTAAATTTAGCCTATATTACCTAAAGGCTACCGAACCCTTCTCCACAGAGTTACCCAGGTACTCTGATCGTTATCCCGGTCAGAGTTAAGTGAAGAGGTCGCAGACATCCTCAACAGGGAGTAAACCCTTTAAAATCTGGCGCCCGAGATTCTCAGATAGTAACCGTTAATCCGTGTCACCGAAAAACGGTCTGCAAGCCAAGGCCTCGTCACAATATGTATGCAGGAAATTTGAAAAAATATGCACCAACTTTTTTTTTTAATTACTATTTATAAAAGATAATTGCTGGCTCAATTTGGAGTCCTTTAAAATAATGTTTGCTTGTTTCACTGACGCACCTGCTTCATCTGCAAATTCAAGCATTACCGCCGTGATTTCTCTAAAATGTTCAAAATAAAATAAGGCAGCGTCAATCCAGGTCCCCATCGTGTGATTACAGGTCTAGGAGGTAATAGTACTCCAGGCAGAACTTCTCTATATCTTTGAACTCTTAAAGGAGCTTTGACGAACACTTTTTTCATATTATTAATAAATTCATTGACTAAAGGAAATTGCTGTCTAATTTCTTCTGCTACCCTGTTTAACCTGTGAGCCAGGCACGTACAATGAATTAAGTTGGGATAAATTTTTTTTTAATGAATTCCAACTTTGACCATATATGAAGCAGCATCGGTAATCAGTAATAAAACTTTATCAACTGGTACAGCATTTGGTAAAAACACGACCCTTTTGAATAAATCTTGTTATAGTAAGATTATTTGTTTTTTCTAATTCTATTTTTTTATACCTTTTTTAATTTTTTATTTCGATTGAATTTTATAAAAATCATGTGTCGGAAAATTTAGCAAATAGATAATGGGCTCATTAATGGCGAAAGTTAGAAAAACAAAGAAAATATATCATTTGCTTAAAATAAAAAGTAACTTACTATTTTCCTACATGGTTTACAAAAAACGTTGTCACCATCTACGGAAAGCCCTGAGTGTGGCCATATCCAGCTTGGCAATTTGGAGCAAATTTTTTTACAGTATAAAATAATTAAAACAACCCTACACTAACACTGTCTAAAGATAAAGTAAATTCACAAGCAAACTAAATAAGAGAAACAAATTATTTCAATTCTAGACACTACTGGCGTGTAAATAAATCTGCCCTAGTTACCTTTAATGTCTTCTTACGAGACTTACGATACGAATAAAATTACCTGGCGGACAGTCCTTTCAATACATTCTGCAGTTCTTATTAGGAATTCCACATACCGTTTTTATGATATGCGAGTGTAAAACCCTAGTTTTTACAAATTTTAGATTTATACAACATCTACAAATTGCATTTTGCTATTTATTTCACGTTGATGTAAGTACAAAGAAAAGAGTGCCATTACCGACAATCCTTCCAAGAATTGGTTTTTATACTCTCATCTACTAGCTACTAGTTTCATTTAGGTATAGCACGTACAAAACTAGGAGGCGGTAGACTCTAAGAACCCAGAGGTAGCTCACCCTGTCTAGCGCACTGTCTTATATCTGAGTGAAGCGCTCGAACTATACAATAACAGGAATTTGGAATCTCCTTTCCGCCAGCTACATTTGAACGGCCTATAAATTTACCTTAGCAGTTGCTTACATTGAAACAAGTATATGGCTTTTGTTATATACAGAAACCCCTAAAAATGGTAAAATATGCAAATAATGCAAAATATATAGAAATATGCAATTTAGGCAAAATACACTAAAATATGCAACATGCAAAACATATGCGAATTGCATATAATCTGAGTCCTGCTCATTATACACGTTTATACAATAAACAGTGCCTTTAAACTGTAATCATGATCAGGAGAATAATAAAAATAATAACAATTGTTTATTTAAAACTTGTATTCAATTTTAATGAGTATTTTAGGTAACAACTTACTCTCATCAATTCCAGTTTTGTTCTCAGCATGACTCTCGATATCTTTGGAAAACCATTCATTGAATTCCTCATGTGAGTCAAACAGAGTAGGCATAATAAAATGTAGCAAAGCCCACAGCTCAGCCATGCTGTTTTGAATTGGTGTTCCACTAAGTAAAAGCCTGTTTCTACAGCTAAATCCTAGCAGCGTTTTCCAGCGCATACTGCTCGTACTTTTAATGGCCTGTGCTTCATCTAGTATCATATATTGCCATTTAATTCTGTTAAAATATTTAATATCAGTGATTACAATCTGATAACTCGTTATCACAATGTGGAAGCTAGCATCTTTTGTATAGATATCCTTCTGGTCCCAGAACTGACGAAGAATTTTTCGTTCCTAGCAACAACAAAAAAAAAACAATTAATGCATAAAAGTAACTACGCTTAGATGTATATTCATGCTATGAAGAAGAAGGTTGGACAAATTAAAACCACCTATTCTTTTGGGGGAAACAATTTCATCTATGGAAAAATATGGAGGTGTATGGAGAGTGACGAAACAGCAGAGCAGGTGCTATGATCCTCTCTGGCTGCGGACAGGACAAGACATCTACTCTTTGGCAAGACACAGCTTGCACCAGAAGATCTGGCTCACCTTTCGCCCACAAAAATTGTCGACCCCTGTAGGAGGCTGCATTTGTTGGGCGAAATATAAGACAATTAGGCGTGAGCCACAATAGACCTTAAGGTCGCAATGGAGGGACCGTTATGGCCCACTCACAATTTAACCTAACCTAAGATGTACATCACAGAAAAATGTAAATTACATATACTTAGTAAGAAGTAGAAAAAAGCTGAAAAATGATATAAAACACAGGTAGAGAAAGAAGCAAAAAAATTGCAGCAAATGGAAATGCAAGGTTTAAAAAATGTAAATAAAATAAATTGGGGTTTTAAATGTATACCAAAACCACAGGTTGTTTTGTAAAATAATTGATTGCAATTGATTTTATTATTTTCAGAGTTGCAGCTGCGATAAATATAAGTCTTAAACAGTTAGCAATAGTGCAGCTAAGTGTAACAAAGATGTAGTACTTAGAACACTAAGTGAGTGGTGGACGTGCCGCCACCTAGTTGCGGAACCAAGTAGTATGTTGTCACGCCAGCTCCAAATAACACAAAGTGTTAAAAAAATAGAGACTGTATACAACTAACAATTTAGAAAATTGTCAGTCTTGGCCCATTTCTACGCCCATATAGGGACAAAGTATGTAAGGCTAGATGCATTCTCGCAACAATTAGAACCGTAGACCGGTTTCGCTCTCATTAGAGCTCTTCAGTACGGCATACTAATTGTAGCAAAAATGCATCAAAAGTAATACGGCTATAGTATAGCCAGCCTTAAAACACTAAGTGAGTGGTGGACGTGCCGCCACCTAGTTGCGGAACCAAGTAGTATGTTGTCACGCCGGCTCAAAATAACACAAAGTGTTTAAAAAATAGAGACTGTATACAACTAACTAACAATTTAGAAAATTGTCAGTCTTGGCCCATTTCTACCCCCATATAGGGACCAAGTATGTAAGGCTAGATGCATTCTCGCAACAATTAGAACCGTAGACCGGTTTCGCTCTCATTAGAGCTCTTCAGTACGGCATACTAATTGTAGCAAAAATGCATCAAAAGTAATACGGCTATAGTATAGCCAGCCTTAAAACACTAAGTGAGTGGTGGACGTGTCGCCACCTAGTTGCAGAACCAAGTAGTATGTTGTCACGCCGGCTCAAAATAACACAAAGTGTTTAAAAAATAGAGACTGTATACAACTAACTAACAATTTAGAAAATTGTCAGACTTGGCCCATTTCTACCCCAATATAGGGACAAAGTATGTAAGGCTAGATGCATTGTCGCAACAATTAGAACCGTAGACCGGTTTCGCTCTCATTAGAGCTCTTCAGTACGGCATACTAATTGTAGCAAAAATGCATCAAAAGTAATACGGCTATAGTATAGCCCGCCTTAAAACCCTAAGTGAGTGGTGGACGTGCCGCCACCTAGTTGCGGAACCAAGTAGTATGTTGGTCTACGGTTCTAATTGTTGCGAGAATGCATCTAGCCTTAGTACTTAGAAGTCGAGAAAATGGCTAGGCACCAAGGAAGTTGTAGGACTGTGGTGGGATGGAAATTTGGAATCTCTGCACAGTGAGCCAAGTTTCTCCCTGCTCTGCTAACTGAAATTGCAGCAGTTTAAGTACAGTAGTGTCTCATTCTTCCGAATTAAACCGGACCAGAATAACTTTGATAAGGTAATCAAAAGTGATCAAAAGTGAATCCCTATGAACTATGAACAAAGAACCACTGGAATTGATTCTGAAAGATCAGAGCGGTAACGTTATAGTTTTCTGGTTTCATGTTATTAAAAATGTTATGTATTACATATTAAATTATTATTTTATCCTGAAAATACTCTCTCTGATTATGCATGTAAGAAAGAGACAGATATGCTGATAAATAAAGTGGTTTTTAAGGTTTCAAAATAGAGCCTCAGTGGTTCAGTAGTAAGAACGTATACCTCTGAACCGAAGGGTACTGGGTTTGATCCAAGCGTTCTCTTTTCACTTTTCAGTGCATACTGCAAATTTAACATCAACCGAGCTTGTGGCATTGTATTTGAGCAAGTTGAATGTCTGCACGTTTCGCCCTTCGGAGAGGTGTAAAGCCGTCGGTCCCGTGTCCATGCGATGTTGGGCTCTTTAAAGATCCCTACCCTCCTTACAGAAATGCAGGGGTTCGGCAAAATTTCCAGGATAGTGAGGTGAGACTGCTCCCTAGCGTCGGTGATTGGCCATAGTCGCGAAAATAGATAGACGTTGAAGAAACAAAAAAAAAGGTTTCAAAATTGTTGTAGGGTTCTAAATTAATTTAAGACATGAGTTAAATAATTGTGTTATTTGTCTTCAATACAATGGGTGTTAATTTATATCATTTTACTACAGCTATCTCAGTTATTATTAGAGTTAGAGAGGCACTTAAATTAGTACAAATGTATAGTATTTAGGGCTTATTCCAGACCTGGTTCTAGATCTGTAAAATTCCAAACAGTTCACAATATTAAGATTTTCGCAAATATTTCGAGTGTTGAGGACTGTTTGCAGCTCCAAAGCTGTCTTCAGATCCTTGGTGAATGGTGTTGTCGGAGTGGTCTTTCTATGAATGTTTCCAAGTGCTGTGTGATGTCCTTTACTCGAAATAAGCACGCAATTATTTTCGGGTACAATATAAGAAGGCTCCCAGTTGATCGCCCCGGGACAGTCAGGGACCTTGGAATTGTTTTTGATGGTACTCTATCTTTTAAACCACACTATTAGCAGACTGTCAGTTCTGCCTATAAAACTCTTGGATTCCTGATAAGAAACAGCAAAAATTTCTCACAGACTGACACCCTCCCCCTGCTCTTTCGTTGTTCGGTTAGGTCCAGACTTGAATATGGCTCAGTTGTGTGGGCTCCTACTTATGAGATACATGTGGCAAGCCTGGAATCAGTGCAAAGGAAATTTCTAAAATTTCTTAGCTTTCATGAGGATGGTCGATATCCTTCTATTTGTTTTCCCTCAGGAGGGTTTACTTCTTCGCTTTG
Source organism: Tillus elongatus (assembly GCA_964006375.1). NCBI lineage: Eukaryota > Metazoa > Arthropoda > Insecta > Coleoptera > Cleridae > Tillus > Tillus elongatus. The sequence continues at coordinate 110,598,918 of OZ023269.1, read as the reverse complement.
GTCTGCAGAGTCTGTCAATACGCAGGCAGTGCAGTCTCGTTACATTTTTATACAAACTGGTTAATTCTGTGTTCGATTGGCCTAATCTGAGCAACTTAATTTCAATGTGCCTCGTACTGCAGCACGTGTTCCAGGCACATTCTATCTCCCGACTGCTCTTACGTGATTGCTGCGAGCGTCTCCAATTTACCAGATGTGCAATGATTACTCTGTATTTCAAGATAGCTTAGATATCTTATTATGTAATATATCAGAGATAAAAATGTTTTTCAAACCGATTTAATTTGTAACTCTCTTTTGTGTAGTTTATATGATTATTGTTTGTTATTATGTTTTGTATATCGGCCCATCCTTAGTTTGGCTTTAAGCTGTTGGATGGTGTATGAATAAATAAATAAATAAATAAAAATAAATACGGAATGCAAGCATTCATCATTCGGCTCCAATTAAATGGAAGCTCGGGTGAACGAGACTTGAAAGAACAAGACTAGTATAACTTGTTGAGTAGGTAGTAATGAGAGAAACAAAGACAATTTAATGCTTGTTATTAAATTATTCCTATATTGTAACTTAATGTTGTAATAAAGCTTTTTAATCATACTACTTGTTTAAATATAAATTTTTAATTAAAAACTCAAATTTACTCACATAACCTCATTGCAGGTCCATTGGACCGATTTGGTACATAATGGAAGTTTATTTTCTACTAAACCCAGGGTTAAACATTAACTTTTTAAATTAAAAACATCTTAATAAAGGAATACAGAACTTTTAAATGCAAAATATATCAACTTACATTTGGATTTCCCCAGTAAGGAACAACTTTAAAATGAGGAACAAACTTGGCAATTTCTTGTTGCCAATTGTGTAAAGTTGAGGCAGGTGATATAATTAAAAATGGTCCCCAGACGGCTAAAAAAAAACACACAAAATTACAACAAGGAATAGCAAACAAATGGATTTTTACTTACAATATCGTTCGGCAATGTGACACAAGAAGGCAATGCTCTGAACGGTTTTTCCAAGACCCATTTCATCAGCTAAAATTCCGCTGATGCCTTGTGAGTAAAGATTTGCTAGCCAGTTCATTCCTCTTAGCTGATAACCTTTAAGTTTGCCTCTAAAAATCAATGGCTGGGAGTGTTCTCCATCTATATAGGTTTCAGGTTCCATTATTGAACTATTCGCTTCCAGATCAAAATGTTTTGTACGTAGTTTTTCACTTTGAAAAGCTTCCTGGGCATTCCTTTTAGCTTTTTCTTTCATGGATGCACTGCAATGTAGCACATAAGACAATTGGATTATATTATGAAAATATATTTAACAAACTGTTTTTAAATATGGCATAGTATTTGAAGGGCAAATTCGTGCATCATAATTACGTAGAAACGATAAATGATAATAATAAATCATACCCATTTATTAACGCACTTGGCATTTTACATAATAATATATGCAAAGAAAAATTTTACATAGCCAGGCAAGCAAAACAATAATAACAATAATACAAAATTTCACAGATTTAAAACTCTACGCGCATTTGACTGACACTGGCTATATGCCATGCCAAATATGTCAAACTTGGAACAAAAGCTATTGCTACTACCAACTACTCTGCTGAGAGGGCTGTATTTGCCGTAGTTAGTACTTGAGAATTCACTACCCAGCATGCCAGGATTACGAACAGTATGTGGACAAACTCTTATATTTATATTTTTATTTATATTAACTTTATATTTTTTGATATCTTTCGGTATCATTTTGAGAACAGTTTCCCGTTGATGTGTCGTAGGTGGGTGGTGAAACAAATGGAGGGAGTTAAAGGCGCAAGTATTGTTCTTACATGATGTTTATAAGATGCAACCTACACCATCGAATAAACAGCTTTATGGAGAAATAAGGACCAAATATAATTTGTTTTTGAGGCAGTCGAGAGCTAAGGCAGCAACTGAAGCCATACAAAAGTCTGACAATAAATCAAAAACAATTCGGCAAATTATAAATCGTGAAACAGGTAGAAGTAAGATCTTGAATTCTGAAACTAATATATCAGCAAATACATTCAATGAATTTTCTACATCCTATGCAGAGAGGTTGGTAAATAATGCAGTGGGAAATAAATTAAATTCCCCAGAATCTTATTTCTCTAGGATTCGAAGTCCAGCTAACTCTTTTTTCATGAAACTAGTTGTTGAGGAGGATGTCAGGAATGCTATCAATAAACTTAAAAATACAAAATCAAAGGATATATTTGGTATGGACTCGTATGTCATTAAGAGGTCTGGAGATTTTTATTGCTCTGTCACTGATCTTTAATCTCTGCATCACGCAGGGTTGTTTCCCTGCATTGATAAAGTGTGCGAAGGTACTTGCGTTTTTCAAGAAGGGAGACTGCAACGATCCTGGCAATTTTAGGCAGGTTTCGGTTTTGCCGATACTCTCAAAAATCTTCGAATTCCTTATTTTCCAACAACTTTATAGTTACTTTGAAGATAACCATCTATTCTATGAACATCAGTATGGTTTCCGCAAGAGATGCAGCACCATGGATGCAATATCGTATCTTCTAGAGATCTTAAATTGTGCCTTTGAACAGAGTTTTTGCAGACTTAACAAAGGCATTTGATTGTGTCTCGCACGAAATATGTTTGACAAAGTTGAGTCATTATGGTATTAGGGGAGCCTGTCTGGAGTTGCTGCGGTCATACCTTAATAATAGAACACAGAGTTTTTCAGGGAGGAAAATACAGTGAAGTGGGATACATTCGTAGAGGAGTGCCTCAGGGTTCTGTACTAGGGCCACTTCTCTTTCTCATATATATAAATGATCTTCCTCCTAACATTCCTGATGGCATCCAACAGAGCAGGATAGCAACAGCCCTCTTTGCAGATGACACAACTTTTATTATCACTGGTAATGCTGGTAGTGATGTCAATAAGACTGTGGACGGTGTTTTTGTGAGGCGAGAGCTTGGTTTAATGATAATGAACTGTTCCTCAATGAGGATAAGACAGCTTTAATCAGTTTTCATGCCAGGGTCACTTTTAATGAGTCGAACACTGCTAGGAATTTTCTTGGTCTCAACATCGACCCTGCTCTTGTATGGAGGAGCCAAATAGACTCGTTGGCTGGTAGACTAGCCTCATCAGTGTATGCAGTGCGTAAGATTTCTGCAATGGCTGGACCTGAGGCAGCTTTGATCACCTATTATAAGTTGTTTTACTCACGTCTGAATTACTGTTTGCTTGCATGGGGAAATGCAGCGAGTGTGCACTTGGATAGACTCTTTGTGTTGCAGAAAGCAGCTGTCAGATGTATTGTCGGGGCCGGTTGCTGTGCTCACTGTAAACCCATCTTTCAGGAACGTAACATACTGTCACTATACTCACTGGTGGTTTACAGACAATTGTTGGTGGTGAGAGAGAACAGGAAAAATTTTGACACACATGCTGGAGTGCATAGTCTATAACACCAGACATAAAGATAATTTAATCCAACCGAGGCATCGAATAAATAAAACTAAAACGGTTAGGGTCGACTTTTTCAATGCACTCCCAAGGTGGTTGAGAAATGAACCTATTAATAAATTCCGAACAATTATTAGAGATTTTTTAATACAGGCTTGTCTATACAGAACAGTGAATATTTTAATGTAGTGCCGCAGTTGAGATTCTCGATGGCCAGGTGATCTACTGTTTTAGTGATAAGCAGATATTGTGTGTTTTAGATGTGTATGTATTTTTGTTAATTTTTAGTTTGACATTTACATGTACTTTATGTATAATTTTTTATCTTGATTGGCCAATTTCATTTTTTGTGTGATCTTGTGGTTAATAAAGTTATTCTATTCTATTCTGAATTGAGGCAGGATATCGCAGCTATCTATAATTGCATTGAAAATTTTGTAAACGAAACATAGGTCGAAGAGAATACGCCTAGTATGAAGCGAATGTAGATCAAAATAAGCAAACAATAAGCTGTAACTATAATTATAAAAGCATGTGGGATTTCTATAGCACAAAGTTTTGACAAATCTACGCTGAACATTTTCAATTCGATCAATATGCACAGCGTAATGAGGTGATCACAACACATATTTTTTAAAGACCTTACGATCGTTTCACTGACCACGTCAGCATCATCAGAAGATGAGAAATTCTAAACTAAATTAAAAGCTACAATGTATTTATATCACACCTAGGTAGACTAACTAAGCTGAGGTAAAAATTGTAGTCGGAGACCCATCGTTTGTCTATTGTGTCAGTATTGCACGGACGAGGTAGACGAACTAAGCATTTTATGACACGTTTCAAATTTTCCTTGTCAATGTGGTGATTATTATCCCATACATGCGATAATAATCACCACATTAACAAGGAAAATTTAAAACTTGTCAACAATGTTAGACATCAAACTATGCTTGATGCTTATGAAAGCGTTTATATATCAAGGTCGATTAACGTCATTGAATCGTGTGACACCTTTAATTTCAAGCCCTTTATTCTCACTTTGCATTAGACCAACTAAACACTCCTAATCTGTCGAATTGAATAATAAATTATTGTCAACAACTCGGCTGGTCTATACAGATACTAGGGCTCTACGTTGAGTTCTCGACTTAAGAATCCCCTTTCGTTTCCTTTGTATCTAAGAAATCAATATAAATACTTGTTTTTATGTATAATTTTAGTTGGAATATTCATCCTTTGTTAAATTTAACATTCGTTTTTTTAAAGATGTCCGGTAGTTATTGGTCTGTTCGCCAGATGTGCTTGTTGGCGGTCATCATGGGCTCCAATATTGACACAGTGTATTTATAGATCAAAAAGAACGTGAGCTTCCTTAAATATCGCGGCACCTTTCTTTTTAAGCCCATTATCCTTTAAATTAGATAAAAGATCATACATTTGTCAACCAGAAGATTAGAGTAGTTCTTCGACCTCGTCCGTGTAATACTGACACAATAGACATTTAATTTTTAATTCTGTATTAAATTTATTTTTACTTAACGGAAAAAACATAAAAATACATAAAAAATGTGGCGAGATATAACGGTTTCTCGGATGGTTTAATAGACAAATTTGTTAACAAACACAGAACAAAGAAAATGATATTTGAATGTACGACATTTAAGAAAGATAAAATAGAGAAAAAAATTGTGTGCTTACCTTATGAACCACGAATCACAAAGGGTTTGGAAAGTATTTTTAAGAAAGCAGATTTACATTTGACTATTTCAACAAAAGTAATTTAAAAAATTTGTTGGGTAATACAAAAGACAAAGACAAAGTCACTGAAATGTCCGGTATTTATGAGATTAGTTGCAAAGATTGTGATCTTAAATACGTGGGCCAAACTAGGAGAAACATAGCCACCAGATTTCGTGAACATCTCGCACAGTTACGATATGGTACGGTAGACAAATCATGTGTGGCACAACATATATGGGATAATAATCACCACGTTGACAAAGAAAATTTGAAAATTGTCAAAAATGTTAGACATCAAACTATGCTTGATTCATTAGAAAGTATTTTTATATTAAGGTCTATTAAGAACAAAACGTCATTGAATCGTACGGTACCTTTAATTTCAAGTCCTTTATTTTCACTTTACATTTGACCGCTTAAACACTCCTAATTTGTCTGGTAGAATAATAAATTACTGTCAATAACTCGGCCGGTTTATACATATACTAATCTCTACGTTTCTCTCGACTTAAGACCCGTTCGTTTTGTTTGTATCTATGTAGTCAATATAAATACTTTCACGAAGAATTAAAATCAATATAAATATAGTTTTTATATAGTATTTTAGTTGAATTATTTAGCCTTTGTTAGAGTTAACATGGTGAGACAGACACCCGGGTTTAGTTTCCTATTTAAAAAAGATGAGTTGAGTTGATGTTGTTTATCTCACCAGATGTTCTCTGTCGGCATGATCCAATATCCACATAGTAAATTTCTAGATCGAAAGGGAACGTGCTGATTCCTTAAATAACTCGGTTCCTTTAAACCTATATTAGATAAGGGCTCATAAATTTGTGGACGCAGAAGATTAAAAGCAGGTCTTCGACCTCGTAGTTTCACTACACAATAAACAAACGATCGTTCTTGGACGACAATTTTACTTCGGACTAGTTCGTTTACCTTGACGCGATATAAATACACGGGAGCTAGTTTTTTAGTTTAGAATTTTCTTCCTCTGAAGATGTTGACATTGTCAACGAAACGATCATAAGGTCTCTGAAATATGTGTTGTGGTGATTTGGGTTTTTCCAAGTGTACTTAACCATGAGTACTAAAATACAAAACACAGCCTGATAAAAAATTCGACATTAACAGCTTTCTGTCCAACACGAACAATCGCGGCACCCATCGACCCAACACCTCTCTCATGCTTAACTTATGTAAAATATTGATTGCCATTCTGTAAGACATGCCTACGGCTTCGGCTACTTCATACACTTTAGTTCGGCGATCAGCGAAAATCATGTATTGGTTATTTTCAATGATTTCCTTGGTAACCAAGTCTGGCTGGCCACTCCTCATCTAAATCAGATATAAGACCACATTTAAATTTGGTGAACCAATATCTCATGGTTGTCATATATGGTTGGTGAAGGGTCCACATAGAGAGCATCTAACTTTGCTTTTATTTATTCACATGTTTCTCCATCAAAAAATAAAAAGCGAATTACAGATCGATATTGCACTTTTTCCACTTTATCGAGAAACACGGAACACATATGATGCAATTCGCTGCCAAATAAAAACTAAGCAATGAATCAGCCTGAAATTTAGCATGGTGTGATTTGACAGATGAGAGTAGACGATGGTGATGCCAACTTCCCTTAGCAATGCCACTTGTCATCAAACTCGGATACTTATTGATCGACCCTTGTAGAAGGAGAAGGTATGCTGGAAATTATTTTTAATCATTTCTTTAGCCGGAACATGAAAGTAAACAGGGTTTTCTTGTATCAAAAACTCATTTGCGTTTTGAGTTTCTAAGAACTTGTACATGCTTGGGTGCTTGCAAGAGTTTCCAGTGCACGGGAGCATTCAAAGAGCTCCCGAGGACTCAGGGTGTTGGAGAAGTCTTTTTGGAATTACTAAGCACTAATCATTTTTATGAAGTGTGCACACTGGTTTTAAAAAGGGCTTTAAGTGCTTGGACAAGCACTAGGCACAGTGTCTTGGAACAGTTCAGTCTCGTTTGTGCTTCAGGTTCCATCCACAATGTCCAGCTTCAGTCTTTTATCCATGCAGCAGCTAAAGTTAAATCTTAGAATAACAGTATAGACAACTAACAGATTTGTTCAAAATATCAATTTAATAAATACCCCTAAAAATATTATCGATGCTCAAAAAAGAAAACACATAAAATTAAAAATGAGTCACTAAAAAACGTACCTGTCATAATCGTCAATAATACTCAGCCGACTATTCCTCTCTTCATCTAACTGACTCAATATAAGCAGTTGTTCTTCGGCAGATACCTGTCCCAGTTTACGAGACATAAAATGAGCATATAATTCCGTCTGAGTAATCAAGAAGTTCAATTTGCGTTGTTGGCGTTTTGCTTCAACTAATTCGTGATCCATCTTGCGTTGCTCTTCAGCTTCTTTTTCCATACGTTTCTTGACTTCCCTGTCAAATCGACGAGAACGTTTCCAATATGCAATATTTTCACGAGACAATCGCTTCATACGCCATGGTTGCTCCTTTACAATTCTTGCAGAAAGCAGCTGGAAAGAATAAGTTTACTGTAAATAATTACTAATCACTATTATTTGTGGTTAAGCTTAAATTTAAATGTGAAGACGTAATAAACAAATTCTTCTTTTGATCCAGATTAACATCTAAGACAACTAACATCTAATTTTCGGAGAAAAAATGTTTTTCAAAAGAAAACTCAAAATTTAAAGAACTCAATTTTCTATAAACTTAGAAAGTTTAATTTTGGTACGTAGTAAGGTCTCGCCCAAGGCAACATATCCATTAAATTTCACTAAAACAGCTTTGTAATTTTTGGAGAAAATATTTTTTTTCGAAAGAAAACTCAAAATTTTTCCGGAAAACCCTGTCCTATTTTCCTAACATATAAAAATTCAAACTGACCCCGGATATGGGTTCTAGGGGTCCTAGTTCGCGCTCATTTGAAAAAATTCCATCGATACCTCTCTATTAGTAAATTTTTTTAAATAAAAATTCACTAAAATAAGAGCAGAAAATAATCATATTTTCATGTCATAAGCTGTCAGAAATAAGAACATTATTTGAGTGTGTCACTTTGAAGTTTCATTTGACATTTGTGAAAACAATTTATCAACTACTTACCTATAGGTATATTATGAAAACATAAACAGATCATCTTATCAAATTAATTACTTCTTACCTTTCTGTACTAAACTTAATTTAAATATTTTGATATTTTTCTTCGAAAATTCGCTAAATAATCCCATTATCTGATCAGTGATTAGAATTGAATAAAAAAACTGAAAAAAATTTAAACTAATCGCTATATGAATTATGGTATGTGATTATAAATGAAAATATTTTTAAAACTAGAGTCTTTGGGCATATATTACACAAAAATTGTGTGCAGGGCATGCCCTTCACATTTAAAATATAAAATACATGCTGCTCCATTTGAAAAAATTGACTTACTTCAGTTAGAATTTTTTCAAATTCAGCACTTCGATTTTTTTTGACGAATTATATAAATGAAAACCTTCCTAAATGAGGCTTTTCATGAGGCTTTTCATATTTGTATAATAATAGATGTATTACGCTCTGCCATAGAAATGCAACACCCTGTATATATGTAAACATATGAAAATTGACCCCGGATATGGATTCTAGGGGTCGTACTTAGCGCTCATTTCAAGAAATCTTTTCAAAATTCAAAGTCCGGTCTTCTCAATAACGAACTTTATCTACGAAAGTTTACTAAAAAATTGGGGTGCAAAGGAAACTTGCCTCCGAAGAGCTAACAAACTTGGCAGCCGGACAATCTTGTGATCTCCCGGCTAAACCACATGATGCCTGACGCGACATTTACCTGTCCTCCTCAGGACCTACCGACAAGAAATCTTGGACCAAGTCTCAGGATCTGCCAACTAAATATAGAAGGAATAAGCTGGGCTAAGTGCCAAGTCCTTCATAAACTCTTAGTGAGTAACGATAAGGACGTCATTGCCATACAGGAAACCCATACGGAAAACGGGGACCAGCTTGCCAAAAGAGGCAGGATACCGGGGTACGACCTCATCGGGGCAACATACCACCATGTTTACGGGGTCGCAACCTACGTTCGCTCATCTATCAAACATGCCCAACTGTGTAAAATATCTAGCTCAAACAATATCCACAAGGTAGTCATCAGGATAGGAGAAATAATCATTAGCAATATATATAAACCTCCCGCTATCACCTGGTCACCTGACGACCTGCCTACCTCACCCCACCCAGCTGTCTATGTGGGAAATTTCAACAGCCACCACACACTGTGGAAATACATGAATACAGACTACAATGGCGAAATATTAATGAACTGGGCAGATGTTAATAATGCATACTTGGTGTCTGACGCTAAACAACGGGGATCTTTCAAATCTGCAGCATGAAATCAGGAGTACAAGCCTGATCTATGCTTTGTAAGCACAAACGATAGCCACAATAGACCTTATGGTCGCGGTGGAGGGACCGGTATGGCCCACTCACAAACAAAACAAAAAAAGCACAAACGATGACAATACACCATTAAGAGCAACCCGTAGAATTCTGGCAGACTTCCCTCATAGCCAGCACAGACCGGCTATTATAGAGATTGGCATATGTATCCCACTTATCACATCCTTTCCATGACCAAGATGGAATTTTAAGAAAGCCGACTGGGAGAGCTACTCTAACAGACTCGATAAATACATAGGCTAGATTCCACCTAGAACCGAAAACTACCAGGGGTTGATAGGAGCGATTATCGAAACAGCAAAAAAGACCATACCCAGAGGATTCCGTAAGGAATACATACCAGGATGGAATAATGACTGTGAGGAACGGTACAGGGCATTTCTCGAGATCGAAGACAGGGAAATGGCTGATGGGCTGTTGCACAGACTGGATATAGCCCGCCAAGAACGGTGGACAGAAACAGTCAACAGCCTAGGTTTCAAAAAATCCTACTGGAAAGTGTGGTCACTTTTGAGAAAGCTCGGCGAGGGCCCAAAAATCGCAAAAAAATGACACGGAAATACATCCAGACAGGATTGCCTCCCACGTAGTGTCCACATCAAGAGCACCACGGGACAGAACCCATTCAACTCACATTAAACATGAACTTAAAGCCCTAAAAGCCAACAGCTAGGAAAAAACATAGTTCTCATGCACATTCACCGTAGATGAGGTGGCAGATGCTCTGAGGAACACGAAGGCAGGAAAAGCACCAGGGCCTGATGGAATTCAATCAGAATTCCTCCTGAACAGCGGTAAATATACAATAAAATGGCTAGCCCAATTCTTCACGAACATCATGGAAAATGGAACCATTCCGAGCACAATGAAAAGGTCCAGAGTTATCGCTATCTTCAAGCCAGGAAAGCCGAATGATGACACGAAAAGTTACCGCCCAATGGCGCTACTAAGCGCAATCTATAATCTCCTTGAGAGACTTCTTTATAATAGAATCGGAAGCAAAATATTGGAAAGGGTCCCCATCGAGCAGGCCGGTTTTAGACCAGAGAGAAGCTGCACAAATCAGATCATGTCACTCACAACCCATATTGAAGCAGGCTACCAAGATAACCTGAAAACATCAGCCGTGTTCGTGGACCACTCTGCAGCTTACGATACTGTGTGGAGGCATGGACTACTCTACAAACTTTATCAAACAGTCCCATGCAAACAAACCCTGCAACTTATTGATAACATGCTTACTGGTAGGGTTTGCTGGGTCATACTGGGCAACAAAACGAGTTCCTCAAGGACGCTTAATGATGGTCTTCCCCAAGGATCTGTCCTGCCCCCACTGTTTTTCAACCTCTATATCTCCGACATGCCTGAAACTAGATCTCGAAAGTTCGGCTATGCGGATGACTGGGTACTAGCCACACAACACTGTCTCTTTGAAGAAACAGAAACTGTCCTCTCTTCAGACTTGGCGAGCTCGGGGACGTATTTCCGTAAATGGAGACTGCAGCCAAACCCCAATAAAACGAAGACGGCGTGCTTCCATCTCTCTAACAAGGCAGCGAATAGACAGCTCCAGGTCTACTTCGAGGATACTTTATTGCGCCACAACACACACCCGAAATATCTTGGTGTCACCCTAGATAGGACATTGACCTATAAGAGGCATCTGGAGAACACGGCTGCGAAGCTGCAAACTCGGAACAACATCCTCCACAAGCTATGTGGTACCACATGGGGCTCAACCGCTGAAACACAACAAGATCCTAAGCACTTGGACTGGCTTACTCAACTGCAAAATACGGCGCACCGATCTGGCTCAACAGTGCGCATACCCAAAGGGTGGACACACAACTACACGAGACCATGAGGATGGAATCCTAAAATCGACTCCTATCGAATGGCTACCAATACTGAGTCATATACCTCCTCCAGATCTCCGGCGTAAGGCAGCTCTTCTCCGAGAATATAAACGTATACAAGGCAACCCTCAACCTTCCATACACCAGGACACGGTTAAATTGTGCAGAAACAGACTACGATCCAGAAGACTGAACATAAGAACTGCAAAAGAACTACACATATCACAGTTCGACCCCATAGATTCTTGGGAGCGAAAATGGACAGACAACTGCCCCCCTCAACTCAAAAATCTTCCGTGCATAAGAATGAAACCTCCCGCCTTCGGACAGCCCCGCAAAATATGGACACCACTGAACAGAATACATAGCAACCATGGCATAAGCGCGGACTCACTACACAAATGGGGTAGGGCACAATCTGCGAGATGTGACTGCGGAGCGGAAAAGCAGACCGTCCAACATATGGTGATGGAATGCCCAAATACAGCATATGAGGGAACCTTTGACGACTTCCTGGTGGCAACTGACGCCTCAATTGACTATGTATCAAATTTGAATATGTGCTTGTAAATTAGAATAACTTGTAATATCTTTTTGTACACTTTTTATGTATTTTTGTACACTTTTATGTGTTTTATGACATGTGCAGCCCTACGATAAATAGAATAAATACTAAAAAATTATAGACTATTAAACCACAAACTCTTTAACTGAAACTGCTACCAAAGCTTCAGAAAACAGGTCTATTTAAAATGAATTTTCTACAAATATTTTAGTAAAATGAAGAACAATGACTGTTGAAGCTGAAACTTCAGACATTTCTTCAGACATTTTGTCTGCATAACCAGTATTTGTTTCAGGGTCCTTGCCTAAAAGTGGCAAATTCTGACGTTTCAAATCGCGACTTTGACATTTTAAGAAGAAAAACTATACAATCTTTGAAGTTCAACTTAAAAGAAAATTACCACGATTTGAAATATTTTTATGAAAATTCGATCGCACTTGCTGCATACAGACTTTTTATATGTTTTTTATGTTTATATATATATATATATATATATATATATATATATATATATATATATATATATATATATATATATATATATATATATATATATATATATATATATATATATAGATTTCTCAAAAAATAATGGGCCAATTTTTATGAAATTGGGGAAGAATAACCATTTATAAATGACTGGGAAGTCTCATTCAGATGTCGTCAATGAAGAAGCTTCTGCATCCAGGACCTCAGCTTGTCTTAATAGGTTCATAATCTGTTGGTCCAATTGTTTGCCAATATCAAAAAATAACCCCAAACCCCACACCCCCAACCCTAGGCAGGGTTACTCGCTCAATGACACTACAGGGGTGATGCTTGTTAAATTTTGTTAAGAGTGTTTGCACCTTCCGATGTAGATTTTCGATGCCCATTTTACCCCAGTTTACAATCCCAAATAAATAACTGAGTGCAAAGGATGCATATGTATTAAGAGCTTTAGTCATGTTCTTGCTGTTGAGATGTAGTCCCGACACCTACTTTACTCAATTCGTAAACTCATTTGTCACTTCGATCGGCATTGCTGGGTGGTATATTATCCTCGTTTACTGTATTCCCAGGTATTTATAACACTTTTCTACATCCATTGAGGCAATTTGCTGGCCATTCTGCATTTCATATAGGCCTGGATATGTGTTTCCTCTGACTACCTATAAGATGTGGCATTTGTAAAACCCAAATTGCATGTCAATTTTGCTGGAAAACCCTTCCACGATTTTAAGTAGTTGTTCCAGATGGTTCTTAGTAGAGGCCATCAGTTAAAGATCATCCACATAAAGCAGATGATTTAGCCTCATTTGTTGTTTGACATTGCTTTTTATACCAAAGCCGAATCTGGTAGAGTTCAGACGGTATGGCGAATTCAATGTGAGTCACCTTGAAATAAACTTTTTCTAATTGGTATCATGTCAGTAACGATGTTATCACCTGTTATTGATATTATTATGACTTTAGCCTGAAGGGCCTTCACACTCCCTCAAAGGGAACATTCACTCATCCCAGGTATATCGGATACCAAAGGGATTGAGCTCAGATGGGGCCCTTTCCAAGTTGTTGGGCCCTAAACGACAACGTGTCACATCCTACTATCCCGGAAATCTCTGTACAATGTGAGTAGTTGCAAGGATTACCACTCTCTGCATAGCCTTGTAAAAGTGCTCTCTAATGCCTAGTCTCTTGATGTTATCTAGAAGCTTCATAGAAACTACACTAGTTAACGACATGACTATCAGGATCACTCGGACACTATCTGCCCTCCACTGTCTTTTTATTTGCATGTCCAGGTCTCTGTACCAAATGATCTTCTTGTTGTACTTTGTCTCCTAATTATTGGTATTCAGAATGGCAATATTAATCAGCGTCACTTGTTTGCAGAACTTATCCATTGTTATTATATCTGGCCTGTTGTAGGCAACTTGTTTGTCTGTAAGCACAGTCCAATCTCAGTACAACCTGTATCCTAAGTTCTCTAGAACAGGCTCAGGAGTGTATCTATAGTAGGGCACCTTACTAAGATTTTTCAGTCTCATCTTCAGAGCCAGTTCTTGATTAAGTATTGTCGCGACTGTGTCGTGCCTCTCGTACTCTGTTGCAACGAAAGCTTGAGAGATGTGCTGGATAGTCTCTGATGTCTGACACCCAAATCTGCATTTGCCATCTTAGACTGAATGATCTTCAACTATATATACTTTATGTAGTTTCTTGTTGGAATGACCGGATCTTGTATGTTCGGCAAGAATCCCTTTATTTCTGGAAACATATGTCCTGACACCAACCAGTAGTTCGACGCAGTTTGTCGACAAGTGGCTGGTAGGTCTCATTTAAATGTCGCCAATCGAGGCGCTTCTGCATGCAGGACTGCAGTTTATCTTGATCAGTTTGATGCTGACTTTGTATTTCACTTTCTCTTAATTGTAACAGTGTTGAATCATCTACCTCGCATATGGCATTCTGGAGTTCAGAAGTAAGCACCTGCCCATGGAAAGATTTATACAGGTTCATAATCTGGTGGTCCAATTGTTCACCAATATCCAAAAATCCTCTCCCACCTTGGTATCTAGGTAGGGTTACTCGTTCAATGGCACTACAGGGCTGATGCTGGTTTGATTTTGTTGGGAGTGTTTGCACATTCGGTCATATATTTTACATGCAAATTTGACTTCAGTTTACAATCCTAAATGAATAACTAGGTGCACATGCATGTGTATTAAGAGCTTTGGCCAGGTTCTTGCTGTTAAAATGTGCTCGCGACACCTGCTTTACTCAATTCTTAATTTCAGTTGTCAGTTTGATCTTCCCCGCATAAATGGTATATTTCCTTGCTTCCTGTATTCTCAGGTATTTATAATTCTTCTACATTCATTATGACAATTTACTGGCCGTAACTAACTAACTCCTTTAGAATTTGCATGTGTACAGTAGTCTAATAATTCCAATTCCTTAACTGCAAAGTATAAGTACTAAAAGTAGTAATTAGCTAGAGACGTTTATAGAAACAATTTGCTTCATATCATCAGATTCCCGTTCATTTTTGGTCAGAAAATACTAGGCATTGCTTGTATAATATGCTCATATTTCTTCCCAAATAAACGAAACAAAGCACACAATGAGAGCTTTGTTGGTTCAGTGGTAATAATGTGTGTCTCTGAACCGAAGGGTACCAGGTTCGATACCAGGGTTCTCCTTTCAATTTTTCAGTACATACTGTAACATTAACATTAACCGAGGTTCTGGCATTGTATTTCAACAATTTGAATGTCCGCACGTTCCGCCCTTTAGAGGGCGTAAAGACGTCAGTCCCGCGATGCGCCCACGCGATGTTGGACACGTTAAAGATCCCTTAAAATACATCTTTCTTAGTTTCAGTGTAGTTTCAGACGATACATTTATTGTAAAGGACAAATTTAACCGCAAATTACAGAGAGAGATAACAGACTTTTTTAGGAAATTTACAAGAGACAAAAATATATGGTGAGTTCTTAATAATTCTTGTTTCTTTTTAAACTGTAAAATAAATTACGTATTAAAATTTTATCTGAAAATACGAATGTGGGTATTGGTATTTATATTGTCACATTTGTCTATGAGAATTACCTTTATGGACTTTGTTATTCTGTGGTCAAATGTCGATGTGTTGGTAAGAGCGAACACTCTGGAATTATATTTCTAGAATGGACCAGAAGTGACAGGTATAGAATAGTGTAGAAGGTCTAGAATCTCTATGGACAGTATAAATAGACGAGCGGTGTGCAGAGTAGTTAGTTCAGTACTGACTTAGTGTGGTGAAGAAGTGATCATAGAGTATTAAGCGAGTCAGCAGTAAGTGTTGGTTTTTAAGAAGCGATCATAGAAGGCGAATAGTATATAGTTCTATGGACATTTAATAATAGAGAGAAATATTTTAGTTGATACTGGTGTTGGAAAATAGTTGCTAATAATAAATTAGTAGTTTGGA
Organism: Tillus elongatus; assembly: GCA_964006375.1. Lineage (NCBI taxonomy): Eukaryota > Metazoa > Arthropoda > Insecta > Coleoptera > Cleridae > Tillus > Tillus elongatus. Next base: position 110,582,843 of record OZ023269.1, on the reverse strand, counting down.
AAGCTGTGTTTTGTTAGTCAACGAATCTAGAACCCCGTAGAACGTAACAACTGGTGTCAGAAGGAGGATTTTCAAGGTGCTAGTGGAAATATTTTCCAGAATATTCGTTGAACAACGTGAAAACTTTTAGAATCTCTGGAAGATCAGTATCAGCAGTGATTCATAACTGGGCGTGTTCTTGAAACAGAATAAACTGTGTACCAACTTTAAGTACGTCTATACCTAAGACACGTAGCGCAACAGCCAATATGGACGCCCAGCTATTGGAAATTATGTTTTTTAAATGGACGAAGAAGCTAAATTAGCACGAGAAAAAGCCAGAAAAAGACACGAAGAAACCAAAGAAGAAATGAGAAAAAGAAATGAAGGCGCCAAAAGAAGAGACGAAGGAGCCAAAGAAGAAATGTGAAAAGATATTAAGAAGCCAGAAAAAGAGATGAAGCGGCGAAAGAAGAGCTGAGAAAAAGAGATGAAGAAGCGAAAGAAGAAATGAGAAAAAGAGATGAAGAGGCCAGAAAAAGATACGAAGAGATCAAAGAAGAAATGAGAAAAAGAGATGAAAAAGCTAGCAGAATTGAGAATATTACTTTATGTGTCGACGAACGTATGAAGCAGGTAAAAGACGACATCTTCCAGCAAGTAGAAAGCAGAGTAAGGGGTATCAGCGACGATCTACACCGCAAGCTGACGAGTATACAAGAAGAAGTGCATCAGAAGATACAATCACTAGAAAAGAAGTATGATACCCTAGTCAAGGGCAACATCAGACTCGAAAATAGCCACATAAGAATTAAGATTCCCACATTTGATGGTTCAGTCCCATGGGGTATTTATGTACGCCAGTTCGAAGCAAATGGTTGGGGCAATAGAGAGAAAGTGACTTCGTTAATTGTAGCTCTTAGAGGAGATGCTCTAGATGTGCTTCAAGGCATTCCCAGGGAAGAACCGCTGAGTTTTGACAGCATTAGACATCAATTAGAAATAAGGTTTGGCGAACAGCATTTACAACAGTTGTATCGATTGCAGTTGAAAAATCGTTGTCAGAAACCGGGCGAAAGTCTTCAACATCTCTGCGCCGACGTTATCAAACTGACGCGATTAGCCTACCCCATAGCTCCGATGGAGTTTTTAAACCAGCTGTCGTTGCAAACCTTCATTGACGCCATCAGAGATACCGACACACAGCAGGCGCTGATGATGGCAAGACACAAAAACTTGAACGATGCTTTGACACATGCCTTGGAGTTTGAAGTGGTAAAGCAAACGTCGGAAAGTCATGTGAAAGTTTGCAGTCTCCAAGTCCAAGAAGAAAATAAAACAGATTCATCCAAGATCATGCAGCTACTAGAGAAAAAAAAACAGAACAAATAAGGCCGACGTCTTATGGACACCCAATAAGAGCTCACTGTGCAAATGCCATGCACTGCTGGAACTGCGACAAGGTGGAACATATAAGGGGCGAATGTTGGGCTCTAAGATCACGCGTAAGAGAGAAAGTGAAGCTAAGGCCGGTAACCATTTCTCAGGTTAGCGATACGTAAGCGGTAATAAGACTCAGATGGTCGTCGACACAGGCGCACCTAGGACGATTATTCGCCGTGACATGGTTCCAATATGGCGAGTAAGAGAGCCAGACAGAGCGTACAGAGTAAATGTAGCCGGTGGTGATCGGATCCAGGTATTTGGCGAAACTGACTTTGAGCTGCAAATTGGGACATGGAAGGCAAATCAGAGAGTCATAGTCGCCACCATATCAGACCCGATTATAATTGGCTTGGACATACTGCAAGGTCAGTGAGCTAAACTTGATCTTAGCATGAACATCCTGACTATCGGCGGTGAAGAAATAAGAATGTTGACTGGCAGTAACCTGGTAGTGCGGAAAATCACCATAGAGGAAAATAGCAACATCTGCCGTGAAAATTCAATTCCAGTGAATAGAGCTGTGAGAGGAAGAGACGACCCAGTTACTCAGCCAGAAGCAAGTGGAGAAGAAATTATGAGAGTACAAGACGAAGGGTCTAAAGACCATGTAAAAGTGAAGCCAACCCAGAAGAAGGTCAGTAAGCACATTTGTTGGAACAGAGCCGATGTCGACAGGATGAATCGGGCCCGTCGAGATATTTGTGCAAGTAGAAACACCAGAACAAGAGCAACTACACGGAAGAGCCAGTACCAAGTACAACTTCGCTTGAAGAAAGCTCAGACATATTGACGAGAAGGAAAACCATCCACTCTACTGTCCGAATGCATATGCGAGTAGAAAGCGACCGCATGAAGACCCGTTATGACATGCAAGCTAATTTATCTGGTTTTAAGGAAGGAGATCGTGTGTGGTTCTACAATCCAGTACGACGCAAGGGACGGCCACCGAAGCTACAGAAATTATGAGAAGATCTGTGTAAGGTGGTCAAAAGGATCGATGACGTCGTCTATAGAATTCAGGGGAGCCCGAAGAGCAAAATGAAGGTGGTCCATATGCACAGACTTACGCCATTCCAAGAAATGTCAAAATTCGACCGGGACGGTCGAATATAAGAGGGGGGCAGTGTCACATTTGTCTATGAGAATTACGTTTATGGACTTTGTTATTCTGTGGTCAAATGTCGGTGTGCTGGTAAGAGCGAACACTCTGGAATTATATTTCTAGAATGGACCAGAAGTGACAGGTATAGAATAGTGTAGAAGGTCTAGAATCTCTATGGACAGTATAAATAGACGAGCGGTGCGCAGAGTAGTTAGTTCAGTATTGAGTTAGTGTGGTGAAGAAGTGATCATAGAGTATTAAGCGAGTCAGCAGTAAGTGTTGGTGTTTAAGAAGCAATCATAGAAGGCGAATAGTGGAATATAGTTCTATGGACATTTAATAATAAGAGAGAAATATTTTAGTTGATACTGGTGTTGGAAAATAGTTGCTAATAATAAATTAGTAGTTTGGAAAGCTGTGTTTTTTAGTCAACGAATCTAGAACCCCGTAGAAAGTAACAATATTATTCAGTAACTCGAAGTTTCCTCAACTCTAATTTTTTTTCTGGTCCCTTCCAATTTGACTTACAGAAGTTCGACTATATTTGCTTTGCCATTGTGATCCTCCTTATCGGGTCTTTGTGACATTTACTCCCATCCATAATAATACTCTCAAGGTACGTAAAAATATCTAATTATTGGCCGTTAAGTTTAATATTTACTTGTGCAGTCCTATCCTTACTTACCTTCATTACTTTTGTTTGAATTTTGATTTCATATTAATTTTTACTTTTATTAAAAATACAATTTAATTTAAAACATCATAAACACATAAATAAAAACATACTGTGTATTATTGTTAAAATGAACCTCATACTTAATTAAGACATAATTTTCTATTACCTTTTCCAAATTTAGATAGGTATTCTAAAATTTGTTACAGTTAGTAGCATCACATTTTCTTTCTTAGCTGCTTAATCTGAAAGTGACTAAATACCCTCAAAAATTTCCTGAGAACAATCCTAATAAATATCTGAAGATTTCAATTATCGTTAATTAATAGTTAATCACAGAAAGTCAATCACAGAAAGTTACTACAAGTTTTTTGCCAAATAAAAATAAAATAAATATTTAATGTACACACAAAAAAAAACTTATTTTCTTTTATGTGAGTAAGTTCGATAACATAATGCAGCTTTTCTACTTACTGCCTTTTGACGGACATATTTTAAGCAGTGTTGTGCTACACGCTTGCATTGAATCAAAGTTTCCTTATGCCTGTTCATCTTTGAGCGATGTTGTTTGCCAACTTCTTTTTTGGCAATACTTATGAGAACCTTCCTGCGCTTCAAAGTCATCATATCCTCCCATTTCTTCTTTGATTCTTCATCTTTGAACTTCTTTCCTCGTTTTCTATTTGAAACGTTCGGACCCGGTGTAACTTGAACAGTAGATGCAGAACCAAAATCAGAATTGACATTAGAGTCTTCATCGATATTTTGAAAATCTAGGCCATGATCGAAATTTATATCAAGACAAGGTTCATTCTATAAACAAAAAAAAAGATCATTATTAAAAAGATATTAAAAACCTCAAACACCATACCGAAATGTCCTCCAAAATTTCCGAGGGTAAGTATAAAGGAGATTTTGGTTGATCCTCTTGGGAATTTTTCTTCTTGAGCGTTTTTGTTGGTAATGTTTTTTCAATTTCAGGATATTTATCAACATTACTTATTAATCCAGTTCCATAATACATATATTGGTTGAGATTCTAAAACAATCAGAAAACACCAGTAAATTTTGTATATACTGCACTGCATTTTATTTAATCACAATAATACATTTCGTACTTAATTCTTTTTTTTATTTCAACAACACACCACGAGGGCTTACAACCAAAATACTATCGTACCGTGGGTGTCGACAAGGAGGAAAGAGGCAAATTGTTAATTCTGGACTTGTAGGTTTGAAGGTTCGGGGGAGAAGGAAAAACATGTACCAGCAAGGAATTCCACAACTTGGAAGTCCTCGGGACAAAAGAGCGGACATAACAAGATGTTCCATGTCTCGTGACCTGGACAGTAAAAGGGTGCATTCGCTCTGTTCCCCTGGTAGATCTGTTGGGGGCAGCAGGTGGAAGAACTATGGAAGAAAGCTCCTCTGAGCAGTGCCCGTGCAGATATCTATAAAAGAGAGAGAGAGGTCACCAACGGCACTTCGGTGGGCAACAGACGGCAGCCTTTGAGTGAGGGTAGGGTCACCGATGAGACGTATAGCTTTCTTCTGAATGGAGTCCAGGATAGCGAGTGTAGAAGCGGCAGCAGCACCCCAGATGTGGGAGCAGTATTCGAGGTTTGGTCTTATTTGTGAAGTATATAAGGTATAGAAATTAGCTGGTGAAAAGTATTTGTGAGCCCGGAAGAGGAAATCTAATTTCTTAGCAGCCGCTTCTGCAATTGATGTAACATGTTGGTGCCAATTGAGATTTCGATCCACAGAAATGCCCACAAGTGAAAAGGACTCATTACTTTGAATAACTTGGTTGTTTATTGTGATTGGTCTAGGGCTGGTGTATCTCTTATGAGAAAGAAAGCAAGACTGTGATTTGGTGGGGTTGAATTGTACAAGATTTCTACTTCCCCAGTCTAATATTTTTTGGAGATCCACAGAGACAGAACCCTCAATGAGTCTGCGATCCTCATCTAATTGGGCTAAAGAGACAGGCTTAGAATATTGTATATTTGAGTGGAGGGTGCTGTCATCCGCGTAACTGTGAACTGGGTTGGATGTACTAGAGAGGAGATCATTGATGTGGAGAAGAAACAAAGTAGGGGCTAAAGCTGAACCTTGAGGAACTCCTGCATTAATTGCGATACAGTTTAGAGGAATGGCCATCCACGACAACAAAAATGCTCCGGTTGGAGAGGAAATTTGCTGTCCACGTAGAGAGTTTTGGTGGTAGGCCATAGGAATGTAGTTTATTAAGCAGCGCTGCATGCCAGACCTGGTCGAATGCTTTAGATATGTCTAGAGCGACAATTGGGATTCACCGTGTAGTTCCATAGACTTAATCCAAGAATGGGTGACAAAGGAAAGAAGGTCGGCAGTTGATCTGGGCTGACGGAATCCATACTGCCTGTCGTGGATTAGACTGTGTTTCTCAAGAAATTTTAGTAATTCGGTGTTTATATACTTTTTCATCACTTTAGAGACGACTGAAAGGAGAGACATAGGCCTGTAGTTGCTAGGATGCGCTTTGGATCCTTTCTTGCGGACAGGTTGTACTCGAACAGTTTTCCAGTTACTAGGGATTATGCCTGTATTGTAAGATGTCTGAAACAGACGAGTAAGGACAGGAGCAAGTTCTGGTGTGCATTGTTTGAGAACTATTTCTGGGATCTCGTCAAGGCCAGAGGCTTTCCTGGTATTAAGAGAAGAGAGCATCTTCTGTACCTTTTTAGTTTTGAAAGTGGCATCCGTCATTTTATGTGTGACATTGGGGACTGTTGGTGGTTGAACAGTTGGAGGTGGGTTGAGAGTAGAATTGCCGGCGAACGTGGCAAAAAGTTTAGCCTTGCCCAGGGCAGTAGAAACAATTTCATCCCCTGAGACAAGAGATGAGAATGTGCTCTTGCAGAAATTATTCACAATAGATAGTGTGACCTCGGGTTGCATTGCACAGGAAGCGGTGACCATGCCGTGGTCTGAGCGACCCAGGGGGGGGGTGTCTCTAATATCTTATAGCAGTCAGGATTTGCAGTAAGAAGGAGATCCAAAGGATTTGAGCTGTGTGTTGGGATGCGAGGAAAGTAAGTAGGTTGCTCAACCATATTGGCTAAAGAATTGCTGACTGCACAAGCATCCGCTTCTCTTTCTTGTGGATCGGTTTTTGAAGATCCTAGCCATTCCTTATTATGGACATTGAAGTCACCAAGAATAGTGACCTCGGAGGAAGGATATTCAGAAACCAGATGGTCGGTTTTTTCAGAAAAGTAGTCAAAGAGCTGGACAAAGTTGTTGTCAGAAAGTGACGGGTAAATGCAACAGATGAATTTAGTTGCAGCCCTGAGAGAGAGTTTTATCCATAGTATGTCTTTTCTTCCAGCTTCTAAATTGGGAAGTCTGGTGCAGGGTAGATTGCTACGGGCGCCTCCATGCAATCTAAAGGAAGTAAAGAGCTCATACCCCGGGAAATTAAGGTGATTAGTGGCTGTTTTGGCACTGATTTGAGTTTCGGTGAGGAAGAGGAGTTAGGGCTTATTAGCCTGGAGGAAATGGTGGACGGAGTTCAGGTTAGAATTTAGAATTCATCAAAAACCTTTCAATATATTTAAAAATCATACTATATGATGTTCTCCATTTATAAGCTTCAAGGAGAACTGAATCCTTGATGATTTAACAAACAGTAGAAGATTCCTTACATATTTGTTATGTTCACGTGACAAAATTTATTAGATTTAGATTTCTTTAATTTAACAAAAAGTAGAATCACCTAAAAAAAGTTTGTACGCAGCAAGTGTGTCATGGTAGTGAATTTTCATAAACATTATTTTAATAGCAAATATGTATTTTTATAATGAAAGCATGCATCAAATTTGGTTACCAGTATAACCTATATAGTAAAAACAATATACCATATTTTATAAAAATAAGTCATTGTTTAAAAAAGTACAAAATTCTCCGAAAATAAACTTGTTCCCAGAAAAACTGGTCCGATTTTTCTCGGCAACAAACCTCTTCAAGCTATTTACCCTCCTGCGAAAATATAATTACAGTATACTCTTGATTATTTGTGTGCGGATTATCCAGTTTGCGAATTATCCGTGCTGGGAAATTAATCATAATTTCAAATCGGGAGTAGATCAAAATTTCAATTTGGCTCCGAACGTCACTGTCACTACAATAGGAACGGCGAGAAATATTTATATCCCGGAATGTTTATGTTAGGGTCATAAGTTTTAATTGCCCCTATGTTTTTACACTTGATCTCATTCGTGATTGCATGGTCGGGAGGGCAGAAAGGACCAAAATAAACTTTTCTTGGGAAAAACACATCTAAACATCTAGATGCACATTTACTTCAATTTATAAAGACTACCAAAATTACTTAGTTTGTCGGTTGATTTTCGATTGCAAAGCAAGTTTGTATGCACACGGCCTATTTTCTGTTAAATTCGGTATACAGACAGCATATCGCTGAAACGGAAAAGACACGTTTTAACCAGGAAACAAAAACCTGAAATCATCATTATCGACCTACTGTATTTTTTCATTGAACCTCTATTGATTTGGTGTGTGTTTGTGTGCGCGCGGGTGTGTGTGTGTGTGCGCGCGCGGGTGTGTGTGTGTGTGTGTGTTCATATAGGAAATTCACGAAACAAAATTTACCTGAAAATTTGCAAACATTTTTTCAAGAAAATCTGAAAATATTTTTGTTTACAGTAACTTATTAAACATTTATTACTAATTACCAAAATTTCACAAATATCTTACAAACAATGATTTCTACGGAAACACAAAAACATTTCTGCAAAAACTGACTAAATATTTTTTGTGCAAAAATTTGCAAAAAGAATAAATATTCAAATTATATACCCAATCTATAATTAAAAATGAAAAAAAAAAAGAAAAAAACTTACTTTTTTTACTTTTCACGGAAATTTGAAGCAGTGGAGTAAACAAAAATATAAGCGAAAAAATACTCCTATTTTCATGACACAAGCTGTTAGAAATACAAAGATTACTTAAGTCTGCCACTTTAAATACAGGCTGTTCCATTTGAAAAAATTACTTTACGGGAGTTTGAATTTTTTTAAATTCAGCCACTATTTGAGAGGGCCCTGGATACAGCATCTCGATTTTTTGGACGAATAATGTAAACAAAAACCTCTCTAAACACGTCATTTTCATGTGACTCTGCTATGAATTGGTAAAAATGCCGTACCATAATTTTTGATATGTACGAAAAATGTGAAAGGTTGCAAAACAATTGAAATAATTCGACAACGATGAAGGCTATCAAGTTTTTTTTCTCACAAATATGCATTATAATTCAATGAAAAATGCAAAAAAGGGTGTTCGGTTAAAAAAATTATTGTATCAACGGCTTATGGGTCACGCTGTGATTGTCAAAATAATTTTATAAGATGCAGCTCAAGACGCCCTATAATTAACGTATACAATTTTTCCTCATATATATTGAGCTTTACCATAGAAATGCACAACCCTGTACATATGAGAACAGATAAAAACTGAAACTAACCCCGGATATGGGTTGGTTCTAGGGTGCCTAGTTCAAAATTCAAAAATCACGTTCTCCTCATTGGCGATTTTTTTCTAAAAAAATTCGCTCAACATTATAGACTATTAAACCATAAACTCTATAACTAAAACTACTGCCAAAGCATCAGAGAAAGGGTCTAGTTGAAATAAATTTTGTGGAAATATTTTAGTAAAATGAAAGACAATGACTGTTGAAGCTTAAACTTAAGGGTGCGCAAAACACTGTTCTTTCGACATTTTCTCTACATAACCCAGATTTGTTTCAATGTCTAAACATTGCCAATTCTGATGTTTCAAATCTTGACTTTAACATTTTAAGAGCAAAAAATTGTTTTTTCTTTAAATGCCTTTAATTTTTTTTCGTTTTAACTTATGTAAAAATTCTCAACCTCAAAAAAGAACATTTTCAAAACAAAAATTTACAAGAAAATTTGTCACGAAAATTAGCAATTTTTTTTGTCAACTCGTTAAAAATTACATTTTCATATCCTAGAAAAAATTTACATGAAAAATCGCTAAGAAAAATCGTTAAAAAAAATTCGCACAAGCTCCCCTTAAATTTATTTTTCTATAAAAATTCATTAACAATTTTTTTTCTAATTTTTTTTTGTAATTTTTTATTCGATAAAATAATATTTTCAACAAAAATTCGATAAAATCTAAAAAAACGATAGAGTTTTCACAGAGATTTGAACTTGCGCTTAAAATATATATCTCAATTTAATTAAAATTAAAAGCGTGGTTATAAACGCACCTATATACAGAGTGTCCACTGTAAAAGGTTGCACCAGAGTTTTTCCGAGAATTGCTCAGTTTAAAAAAAAACCTATAAGGCGTCGTTTTTGCTTGCATGGTGGACACTTTTTTTAACCCTAGCAAAATTTGTAGTGCTCAACCCCTAGTCGCGGTGACTTTCTCCCGCTTAATTTGAATAGGGACGATAGGTCGAGTGGTGTCTTTTTGGAAAGGTCTTTTGATTCCCTATTCAAGGCTTAAGTTTTAAAATCTATATAAAACCTCAAATAAAAACTATAAAATAGTTTGTCACAGACTATTATTTTTGGAAGCCAATGGTGGTGTTCCATTGGGGTATGCACAATCAACCAAGGGTTGCGGTGCTATCGGGGCGGCAAGGCCGCGGACGAGCCCTGAGGGAACAAAAAAAAAAACAAAAAAAAATGGTGGTCATTTTGAGCAATTATTAAATTTAAAATACAGTTGCTAATTTATTTTTTCCAAAACACCCAAATTTTTTTTTTCATAGTAAGTAACAACTGGAATTCAATATTAGTGGAGCCACACATCCTAAAATGATCTAATTGTAATTGCAGCTTAAAACATAAAATTGATGCTATAATTTCAAATGTCTTATTTTGAAGTTTTGAAAGCAAATAATTAAAAAACGAATCAGTCGCAGTTTTAAGATATGCGCCTAGAAAAGTTGTGGATATAGACGAGAAACAACAAGGGGCCCAGTATCGACCCATTGTGGAACACCCAGATCCACAACCCTCTGACTAGAAATACCATTGTTATTAAAGACAGTATGTTTCTAGGCTAACAGTTATAAACAATTCAAGATGTACTAACTTAGAAACAAATTACCTGTGGCCAAGAGACATATGTCTGAATCCAGCGGTGTGCACTTGCAAAGCACGCGCCACACGTACAAAAAAGATCATTAAGAAAAATTTTGGGGCTTTCCCAGGTTTGAACATAAATAGCTTTTATCTCAAATATTTTTTAGGCAGAGCATAAGTTTTCATGTCAGAATACAGGTAAGTACATAAAAATAAAGTGATACTTGTAAATGTGATTTTTTGGATAAAATTCTAGTTAATTTAAAAACCATAAATTTTACATGCATCAAACCTTTGATAAGAAAGTTTTAGAATCACAAATAGAATCAAAAATCAAATAATACACGGATGTTCCATAAAACAATACCAACTTTGTACTGCCCTGCTTTTTGGCACACATTGTAGAGTCCAAAATAATTTTAAGAGGTGCATACTTAGTACAGAAAAATGTGCATACAAGGACAAGACGTATCCTAAAACAAAAACTATTCAATGAGCCTCTCACTGAGAGAAGGAGCACAGGTTAAAGGAAAAAAGTTAAGCTCATGAAGTCACAGTGCCATGCAACGATGTGTAGGAAAAAATGTCATCAAGTAATAGATGTAGATATATAAGAAATTAATAGCCAGTTCCTGTCAAGTTGTATGAGAAAGTAAAAAAGGTTCGGGACGCAGCAAGTGCGTTATGGTAGTGAATTTTTATTAAATGCTTCAAATTTGAATAACTCAATTTTCTATAAACTTAGAAAGTTTATTTTTGGTATCTAATAAGGTCTTTTCTAATGCAAGATATACACCAAATTTCATTAAAATAAGGTTGTAATTTTTGGAGTGAAAAATTTTGTTGAAAGAAAATTCAAAATTTAAATAACTCAATTTTCTATATACTTAGAAGGTTGAATTTTCGTACATAGTAAAGCCTCTCCCAAGGCAACATATCCAATAAATTTAATTAAAACAGCTTTGTAATTTTCGGAGAAAAAATTTGTTTTCGAAAAAAAACTCAAAATTTTCCCGGAAAACCCTGTCCGATTCTCGTGGCTAACGAACTCACCCAAGTCCTTAATAAAAGAAAGGCACTTGCCGAGTTTCATCGAAATCCGTTCATTATTTTTTGAGTTTGAGTATATATATATATATATATATATATATATATATATATATATATATATATATATATATGTATGTATGTATGTATACAAGGTGGCACATTGGAAACGAAACAGACCGATTTGCGTCCAGAGAATTTTTTTTAAGAAACGATGAAACACGTCAATTTTAATATTGAGGGGACATGTTTTGACATAAAACTCAACTTTGTCACATCAACACCTTAAGGGTGGTCATAACAACCCTTATACTTTAAATAGCTTTAAATAGGGAACATGGGTCGAGTGTTACATCATTTGAAAGCCCTTTCTTTTCTGAATTCAGCACACAAATTTTTTTGGAAGTTTTATCAACTCGTTTAAAAATTATTCACCGTTGGAGTTGCAAGAACGCATTTCATTCATTGTGATAAGAAATGCACTAATTAGTCAATTTTTCGTTAAAAAAAATTAAAAAACAAAACCAAGCGTTCAAAAATGTTTAGTCAGTTAAGTAAGTGTTCAAATTGTGGACCACCAGCTTCCATACAAAAGTACAGATTTTGTTCAAAACGAGCTCTGACATTCTGGAGGATTTGTGGAGGTATTAGACAGCATTCTTTAACAATGCGTCGTCGTAATTCTTCCAGAGACTCCGGTTCTGTTGCGTAAATTCTACTCTTTAAATGGCCCCATAGAAAGAAGTCTAAAGGAGTAAAATCCGGTGATCTAGGGGGCCACTCAATAGAACCTCTACACCCAATCCATTGCTCTGGAAACTCACTGTTCAAAAACTCTGTAACGCGTTTTAAAAAATACGGAGGAGCTCCATCTTGTTGAAACACTAATTGATTTTCTTGATAGCGATCATCATTTTCAACAATGTCAATCAGTAGAGGGTAAACGATATCTGCTATTAACTCCAAATACGTTTCACCACTCAAATTGCAATCAAGAAAAATTGGTCCGATTAAACGGTCTCCAAAAATGCCAGTCCAGACATTAAATTTCTATGGAGTTTGAGTGTGGACTTCGTGAAAATTTCTTGGATCTGCTCAATAACGACAATTATGACGATTGACTGTGGAGTTTAATAAAAACGTACACTCGTCTGAAAAACAGATATTGAACAGAAAGTTCCCGTTATCAGCTATTCGTGCAGTCATTACTTCACAAAACTCCAGCCACCGATCAAAATCATCTTCATTCAGTTGTTGTACAAGATGAATATTATAAGGGTAAAATTTATAATGCTTCAATATTCGCTGAATAGTTCTTCTTTTCATGTTTGAAACAGTGGCCAATTTTCTCGTGCTCAAAGTTGGGTCTGCAGCAATTTGTCCTAAAACTTCAATCTCAGTAGTCTCATTTCTAACCGGAAATTCACGTTCAGAATCTCGTTTTTTGTTGGCTACTGAACCACTTTGTCGAAACTTTGCAACTAACTCCAAAATGTAATTTCTGTTAACATGTCTGTTCTGACGTCGTTCATTAAACAAATTTGCGATACGGTTGGCACAGTCATCGTTTTTTTTTTAAAAGAGTAATTATTTCAACTCTTTCTTCTACAGAATACACCATTGTGAAATTAATTTTCGGTAGTACTATCAAGTATCAAACTGACCGATAAACTGAAATAATAAACCGCATTTCTCTCATTCCGATAAGAAACGTTCTGATAGTCAATTTTTTGTTTACAAACCAACAAAACATTGACTATCAGCACATTTCTTATCGGAATGAGTGAAATGCGTTTTTGCATCTTCAACTGTGAATAATTTTTAAACGAGTTGATAAAACTTCCAAAAAAATTTGTGTGCTGAATTCAGAAAAGAAAGAGCTTTCAAATGATGTAACACTTGACCCATGTTCCCTACTTAAAATATAAGGGTTGTTATCACCACCCTTAAGGGGTTGATGTGACAAAGTTGAGTTTTATGTCAAAATATGTCCCCCTCAATATTAAAATTGACGTGTTTCAGCGTTTCTTAAAAAAAAATTCTCTGGACGCAAATCGATCTGTTTCGTTTTTAATGCGCCACCCTATATATATATATATATATATATATATATATATATATATATATATATATATATATATATATATATATATATATATATATATATATATATATATATATATATATATATATATATATATATATATATATATATATATATATATATATATATATATATATATATATATATATATATATATATATATATATGTAAACATATAAAAACTGAAACTGACCCCAGATATGGGTTCTAGGGGTCCTAGTGCGCGCTCATGTGAAAAAAAATATTGCAAAGTCTCACCATCGATACCTATCTATAAGTGAATTTTTTTAAATATAAATTCACTAAAAACAAATAAAAACGGCTAGGAGTGGCAATGCAAGAAGGGAACATTATTTCAAGTACATTCTCAATACATAATATTACCATCTGGCTTAAAAACTGCACAGAGCAGAATAAGAATTAATTGGGCTCTATTTTGTTTCGGTCTATGTTGTAAACTGTTCTGAAATTTGATTGAATAACTTGAAAATAAAATACTTTTAATTCAGCCAAATCTTCATGTTAGCAGATTCCTTCCATTACTAGGTGGAAAGAGAAAGGGTGAAATAATCTACTTCAATGACTTCAAATGTGCTCTGGCAGAAACAAATATAATTTATTAATAGAAACTCCACGTTTTGGAGTCATTTTTTAAAAGGTTATGAAAATATGGAAGGAACTGAAAGGCATCAATCTGCCTACTCCTTAAGAGTGGTGGATAAAAGTAGGTAGGGCCTCAATCCCCCCCAAGTCTCACTGGAGAAGGTCTCTGAAATCTGTGTATTCGATCCTACACCTCAGAGAGATCTGATGTCGCTTGAAGGATTTGTATTTTTTTTTATTCTGTATTGTAAACCTTCAATTTTTGTTACTACTTAATCTCGTTGAAATGTTATATTCTGCTCTTTACACCTAACCCTATTCAAGATTATCAGAAACTTAAAATTAGTCAACATTCAAATGCAAATAATCTTCAGATAATAGAATTTGAGTAGGTCTAATTGCAAAAATCAATTTGGCAAATTAAAGTACATAAAAACACGATTTTCTAATGTGTAATTTATTGTATATGTTGTTCCGTGTTCTGATGAACCTAAGTTTTCCTCTTTTACCCCTAAGTAGCAAAAATACATAACACTAATGATGTAGTGACCTTCAGTTTGAACACTTGCTATTTAAAACACTAAATATATAAATACTAAACGAATTACTAATCATATAGAAAACATACCACATTGTCATTTTTCAATAAAACTTTGTGGTGACTTTCCCATTTTATTGTTTCGTCATATGGCAGTTCCTGTTTATCGTCTAAGTCCTCCTGCAAGATGTCTGCTAACCATTTTCTATGGGTTGAAACATCTGAGAAATTGAAGTAATCTTTGTGTGAGTAGGAGTCAGATTCTGAAACAAACAAAGAATTATAGCTTCTAAGAATCAAGATTAAGTTAGCAGCTCATGACATAAATGACTAATTAAAACTTTTACTGAATCAGCCTAAGAAATTTTTTTATTGTTGTATACTCTTATTTTAGATTAGGCACTTGGGTTAATACATATAGCATGAATACAAAATAATTTGTTAAATATACAGGAATAAATTTTTATCTAGTGTCAAGTATTTGAATTACAATTAACAAGGGGTTATATAACATACACCTGTCCTTTCTACTATTAGCGCAACCACAAAATCACTTATCTAACTTCATTAAGTGAAAGTTTAGAATTTTTCATCCTCTGATGACGCTAACATTGTTAGTGAAATGATCATCAGGTCTTTAAAAACATCTGTTGTGGTGATTTGGGTTCTCCAAGTGTACTTATCATATACTTATCTAACTTTTTGAGTAATTTGTAGAAAAAGCATTCTAGCTACTCTAATTCAAAGAAAGTAGCCTGCCTCTGATGTCGTTACATAGTATTAATAATAACATTTATAATGTTATTGACTTTCATTAGATTAGGTGTAATATCTCAGACTGTCATGGTTGCTGTTTTGGAAAAAGGTGCAATATGGTGGCTTGCAACAGATGACTAATAAAATTAGATGTACTCAAATAAAAAAAGCATCTAATTTGTATATTTTCCAACTTTGCAATGATACATTTCTCCTAAAATCATAATTACTTGATTAGGAGTGCAAAAATTATTTAAATAGCCTTTTTGGCTGACATGAAATGTTAAAGAGCCGAGACACATAAAGCCATTTCTGTTGAAGAACAAATGATATAGAAAAAAATTC
Source organism: Tillus elongatus (assembly GCA_964006375.1). NCBI lineage: Eukaryota > Metazoa > Arthropoda > Insecta > Coleoptera > Cleridae > Tillus > Tillus elongatus. The sequence continues at coordinate 110,567,120 of OZ023269.1, read as the reverse complement.
AGAAAGGAATCAAAATTGTTAAATACAGCATAAATTGAAATCATGCTTTTGTGGCTTAAAATAACCTTTACACTTAAATTAAATAATGAAACAAATTCTACTGAGGGCTGTGAGAGATAAATACAATATAACAATAAAAGTTGCTAAAATAGGTTCCCCACCAAAATATTTTTTTTAATTTAAGAAGAATTGTCAAATATGAAATAGATCTTACAGTTTAAAACCAATGTATGTAGGTATAAACATTCTAGGACTTCAAATTAAATGGGCGTGATAAATTAGATTATAGGTATCATAAATGGCTACCTATAAATAAATTATGCCTGGCAATACTGGTTGAGAACAAAGCAGCCATTGTGAAGCCAGAGAAGGTATCTATACATAAGTATTTTACATAAAACCTGCAAATGAACTTATAATTACAGGCTACATGAAAACCAGACCACCATAAAAATAAACTTGGACAAATAACAAACATGTCTACATGGCAACTTTTTTTATTTTAGAAGTAAATACAAAAACATGTCTGAAAATGAACTCACCTTTAAGCAGATTATCAATTTCATTTTTAACAGCAGCATCATCAGAATCACTATCTGTAGCTTGTAAATACTGATTATCAACAGATTTTAGCAGACCATCTAATTTTAAAGCTGCCTCCACTCGTTGTACATGTAATGGTTTTGAAGTACTTGGTAAGCTTTCAGTTGGGACTCCGCCCTTATCTAGAAAAATAAACGGAAAGTATTGTTTTATATATTCTTTACAGATCAAGTAATCAAATAATACCTGGTAATATTTTGTAAGTTTTATCGGAAGAATTCTTATTGGGCCTATACATTTTAAAGTATAGTATCTAAATTCTCTTCACAATATCAACTACCTTACATCATAACTAGACCGCTGACATTACTGTATAATTGGAATTATTTTGTTGTATAAACCATTTTTAAACTTAACCTCACTGCTGCGCCGAACGGCAATATTTAACAACAATTTACCTATAGAGAAACAAAAACAGTTATTTATCTACGACTACCAGTGCTTACGTCCAAGAGAGCCAAAATTTACCAAGCGACCGCATGCGACCGGCAACTCGTTTTATGTTAAACGACACTGATGACTGCTGAATTTTGCAAGTTTGAGAGCAGCAAACTACTTGCAAGCCTAACAGCTTTATTTTTAGGCTATATCGCTTGCGCTTGTTATCTAGAATCTTTTACATTTTATAACAGTCTTTTAAATAACCTAATATATTTAAAAAATGGATATAAATATTGTAAATAAACTAAAATAAATTAGAATAGAATTCTATTAATAAATTATATCCTAATTCTAATTCTACAACTGACTTTTATCATTGCTTTAACTAACCCAACATATTTTTAAAAAATGGATATAACTATTGTAAATAAAGATTGGACTATGGTTATAAATGAAAATTTAAAATTAATGACTTTAAATAATACCATCTTGCGTAAAATAAAAAATCAGTTGCTCACTAGATCATAATCTAAAAATTCTGGACGCAGCAAGTCCGTCATGGTAGATAATTCTTATTAAATGCTTCAAATTCAAATAATTCAATTTGCTATAAAAATGGAAAGTTGAATTTTGGCATATAGTTACGACAACATACCCACCAATTTCATCAAAATAAATTTATTATCCCTCAAATTTTTCAAATGTAAATAGGGCGGGTCATGTGATAGCTCGTTGAAAAGAGCTTTTGATTCCCTATACACTGCTTTTTTGAAATTCGGTCTATAAGATGTGGATTTTTGAAATATCACTAAGGCCCTTTTCAACGAAGTATCACATATGACCCCTATTCCCATTTGAAAACATTTGGAGGAAGACAACCCGCTTAGGTGGATAAAGTTTGTGCTATACTTTTTACGTCAAAAATTGTCCGCTTCACAAGCAAACCTAACGTGTTTCAGGTTTTTTCGCCAAAATCTTTTCCTGGCAGTTACGGCTGCCAGCTCGTTTTCAATCGGGCCCTTTTATATATATATATATATATATATATATATATATATATATATATATATATATATATATATATATATATATATATATATATATATATAGTGTCACATTTGTCTATGAGAATCATATTTATGAACTTCGTAACTTCTATGGTCAGTTGTAGTATGTTGGTAACAGCGAACACTATGGAATGATATTTCTTGAAGGGACCAGAAGAGACAGGTATAGAAAAGTGTAGAACGTCTAGAATCTCTATGGAGAGTATAAATAAACGAACGGTACATAGAGTGAGTCAATTCAGTATTGAATTAGTGCGGTGTAAAATAAGTGATCATAGAGTATTAAGCGAGTCAGCTGTAAGTGTTGGTGTAAAGAAGCGATCATAGAAGGCGGATAGCGGAATATAGTTCTATGGACATTTAATAATAGAGGGGAATATTTTAGTTGTCGCTGGTGTTGGAAAATAGTTGGTTATAATAAATTAGTAATTTGAAAAGCTGTGTTTTGTTAGTCAACAAATCCAGAACCCCGTAGAACGTAACAACTGGTGTCAGAAGTGGGATTTTAAAGCTGCTAAAGGAAATATTTTCCAGAATATTCGTTGAACAACGTGAAAATTTCTAGAATCTCTGGAAGATCAGTGTCAGCAGTAAGTCATAACTGGGTGTGTTCTTGAAACAGAATAAACTGTGTACCAGCTTTAAGTACGTCTATGCCTAAGACACGTAGCGCAACAGCCAATATGGACGCCCAGCTAATGGAATTGATTAAAGAAATGAAAGAATAAGCCAGAAAAAGAGATGAAGGGGCTTAAAAAGAGCTGAGAAAAAGAGATGAAGAAGCGAAAGAAGAAATGCGAAAAAAAATGAAGAAATGAAAGAAGAAGCTAGAAAAATAGATGAAGAAATGAGAAAAAGAGACGAAGAAGCCACAGAAGAAATGAGAAGAGGAGATGAAGAGGTCAGAAAAAGAGAATCGGCGGTGAAAAAATAATAATGTCGCCTGACAGTAACCTGGTATTGCGGAAAATCACCATAGAGGAAAATAGTAACACCTGCCGTGAAACTGCCATTCCAGTGGAGAGAGCTGTGAGAGGAAGAGACGACCCAGTTACTCAACCAGAAGCAAATGGAGAAGACATTATGAGAGAAGTACAAGACGACGGGTGTAAAGACCATGTAAATATAAAGCCAACCCAGAAAAAGGTCAGTGAAAACATTTGCTGGAAGAAAGCCAATGTCGACTAGGTGAATAGGGCCCGCCGAGATATTTTTGCAAGTAGAAACACCAGAACCAGAGCAACCACACGGAAGAGCCAGTACCACGTAAGAACTTCTTTTGAAGGAAGTTCCGACATTTTGACGAGAAGGAAAACCATCAACTTTGCCGTCGGGATGCATATACGAATAGACAGCGACCGCATGAAGACCCATTACGACGTGCGAGCTAATTCAGCTGGTTTTAAAAAAGATCGTGTGTGGTTCTACAATCCAGTACGACGCAAGGGACGGTCACCGAAACTACAGATATTATGGGAAGGTCCTTATAAGGTGGTCAAAAGGATCAATGACCTTTTCTATCGCATTCAGATTAGCCCGAAGAGCAAGATGAAGGTGGTCCATATGCACAGACTTACGCGATACCAAGAAATGTCAGAATTCGACCGGGATCGAATATAAGAGGGGGACAGTGTCACATTTGTCTATAAGAATTAAGTTTATGGAGTTTGTAACTTCTATGGTCAGTTGTAGTATGTTGGTAACAGCGAACACTCTGGAATGATATTTCTAGAAGAGACCAGAAGTGACAGGTGTAGAACGTTTAGAATATCTATGGAGAGTATAAATAAACGAACGGTACATAGAATCAGTCAGTTCAGTATTGAGTTAGTGCGGTGTAAAATAAGTGATCATAGAGTATTAAGCGAGTCAGCAGTAAGTGTTGGTGTAAAGAAGCGATCATACAAGGCGGATAGTGAAATATAGTTCTATGGACATCTAATAATAGAGAGAAATATTTTAGTTGATACTGGTGTTGGAAAATAGTTGGTTATAATAAATTAGTAGTTTGAAAAGCTGTGTTTTGTTAGTCAACAAATCCAGGAACGTATAGAACGTAACAATATATATATATATATATATATATATATATATATATATATATATATATATATATATATATATATATATATATACTGGCCCACCATATACGCCACAGGCCCTCACGTCTATATTTTTCGTTATTTCGAATTTATTTTAAACGTAGATTGTGTCGGTTGAAAAAAACTATAGCCTAAAATTAATTTCAAATATACAGCTGATCCAAAAAAGTGTGACACCTCAGTTTGTGTTTTCTTGTAGAACACCCAGTATTTGACAACGTTTTTGATTTCTATGGGAAAAATAAGGTTTACTTACTCCACGGATCCCTATACCTAGTTATTACGGTTTCCCCGATATCTTGATTTTTCAACGAATGTGAAGTTTTCAAAAAAAAAATCTTATCACCATTGTCAGATGATATCGTAATAAACTCACTAGATTTTGATGATGGATTTGGTACTTCATCAGCTACTGTAGTCAATATATCGCAATACTCCACAGGGCGTTCAAAAAATCAAGTTTTATTATCGGCACATTCAAAGCAGATTATTTCATTTATTTCAAATGGAACACCCTATATTTTTTAGATGCATTTCACAGAGAAAATAATTCCCTTTCATATGATACAAGGGTTTTCTATGCCCAACTGCAGCGGTTCTGGCGCTATTCACACTTGTATTATTATTTACACATTTCACTACCATAACGCACTTTTTATTAGTTGTCCCCGTGCGGAAGGCAATGTTTATAAGATTCGTTGTGTTAAATTTAGTATCAGGGCCGTCAAAGTTCTTTGTTCTTTATAATTGGTAAAACCTGGTTACACACTAAGAACGTTACAGTTAGCTAAGTTAACAGGTCCATCATTTTTATAATCGATGATTTCGCAGATTAGTTGATCAATATTTTTTTTAGTAAACAGCACTTTAAAGACTACCTCTCATATTTTAAGTATTAAACAGGTACAGTCTCCCGCTTAAAATTAGACAAAGGTAACTTAAGCATAATTCTAATTTGCACCCGATTTTTACGCCGTCAGTATTGGTGCCGTGACGACCAGTTAATGCCGTTTTACGACATAAAAGACCGGGATGGGGTGCTTTTTAATAATAATCCTACCGTCCTGACCTGTCCTGGCATCAGTTTGCCTAATTAAAAGCTAAAAGAAGGAAAAACCAATCCTGCCATACATCAAGGTCACCTGAGCATAACCTAATGGTTTTCCCTACTCTTTTACCTTTTAATTAGACAAACTGATGTCACAGTAAGTCAGGAAGGTCAGTTTAGTCAGGATTATGATTAAACAGCACCTCAGAGTGGTCTTTCATTTAGTGAAACGGCAAAACACAATGCTGGTGATATGAAAATCGGGTGCAAATTAGAATTATGCGGTACCCAAGGGTAACAAACTAAACAGGATAGCTTACTTTCGCGAAAAATCAGCCGCGTGACGCTTACCGTGACGTCACCACAGATGCTCGGTTTGTGAGAGTTATAAAATAAATATTATTATAGATAATGGATAATTTTAGTTTTGAAAAATTTAGACCATTTCATTTTTAACAGTTATTGACACAAGAAGAGAAAGCATTATTGTATTTTAAAATAATTATTAAAAAAAATAAAACAATTTCATCTAATTAGATGAATTTATTTTATTTTTTTATTAAAAAATTGAGTACCTACATAGGATCATTATTTATTGTAAATAAACAAATAATACACTTAATATTATTTATTTTAAATAAAGTTTCATTTCAAAATAATACTAGGTTAAACATAATTTTGCTCTATAATAATTATTTATTCAAAATAATATAGGAGTACTTAATATATGTAATTGAAAATATAGATTAGAAAAGAGATTAGAAATAGGTAAGTCAAAAACGAAGCTGAGATTTTACACTGTATCAACGCCATAAATGCGTAATGATGCTACAAAGTTATGCCTACGTATAAAAAATACAGCTACTGCAATATAATTTAATGTGTAACATTGACAAAAAAATTTTGGTGTTTATGTTTATTTTAAACGAATTACTTGATAAATAAGAATAGGTTTTCCTAACAATCCAATATTAATTCAAAATCTTTCTGCATATTTTATTCTACTTCTTTCAGCATAACCGCAGTATTTTTTATTTTTAACTTTTTTCTAGCTTGATATATATATATATATATATATATATATATATATATATATATATATATATATATATATATATATATATATATATATATATATATATATTATAATTTATTCTAATGACCGATGTTTACAAAAACTAATAATTTATAGGGCAAACTGCCTTTTTTTTAATTTTATTTGCCTAATTTAGCAACAATGATAGTTGATTATTTTTTGCACGAAGCAACAGTATATACTCGTCCAGGAATAGTCTGGTCTGAAAAATAAGCAAATGCATGCCATGTAACCAAATATTATGGATATATAAATTATTTTTAAAATCACTTACCTAGGAAATAAACCTGATATTGCAAAGAAATAGTTCGAGGTCCACAAAATTGAGTTCAAATTAATTTTTTCAAAAACCAAAAGCTTGGCCGAGTTTTCGGACCAAAGCAAATAGTCTATTACTATAATATGGTCTTAAAATATAATGTCACAAATATAACTTTACACAACGGCAACAAATTCACAAAAAGTTACTATAATTCACAAAGAATCGATATAAAGCTTGTGGTCTTATGGAAACTGCACGCACAAACAATCAAAATTCGTTTGATTCAGCATCTTGTAGTGACGTCACACATGTATAGCGGGTTGCGTCGATGCGTCCAATGAACCGTAAACCAAATTGAGCAATCCTATTCAGTTTATTACTCTTGATAGGCACCTACGTTTGTTTTCTATCAAAACTCATCGAGCGGAATTTACAAACTGCTTGCATGCGGTCGACCGCATTTGAGTGTAACGTTGGACAAAAGCAAATGTGACCAATACACATAGAGAAAGTCGAATAGAATAGAATACAATAGAATAGAACTTTATTAGCTCATTTAGCTAGATTAGGTAATCTAATCTAATCTAAGGCTACAGAACTTTGGGACTTTGGGTCATATCATATCAGTTAGTAAGTTCTACGTGACTACAAAACGATAGACATGCAATTAGAGGCGGATCCAAACGTACATTTTGGGAGGGGAAGTTCTGAAAAACCTAAACCTATAAAATGGTGATCATATAGATCCTGGTCTTATAAATCAGTACCGCTTAGTCACTTTTAGTGAGTAGCAGGTAGGGTTGGTGATGGTGGAGGTAATTCAAAACCTATTACCCCCACCCCCGAATGGTTTTTTGTATCCGCCTCTGAGGACAAGAGCGCTACATATACATAACATTATTCGTATAACTTATTGTAGTAGCAACCTACTCTTAATGCTAATTACTGTCAATCAACATATACCCTTCGGTATATCACTAAAAGATATATTCACCACACCCGCACACATGCACTCAGGTATAGACACGCTCCCACACATAATACCACACAATAAGTCCACACTCTAATATATGTACTTGAAATCAATCTCTTTAATATTATATTTAACTTTCCTTTTAAATATATTAATCTTTAGTTGCATTTATTTCGGATATCTTGTGCTAGGTCATATATAGAGTTTTATAAATTTAAAAATATCGAGTTCATCGTTTTCTTTGATCGTTGTAAATAATAATTACTACTCTGTCTGGTATCATTATGCGTGTGCACAGATGACACCCGAATAAACTTCTGTTAAATAATGTGGCGCTGAACCAATCGCGTTATATTATATAAATAAAAATTATAGATCTCATAACTCTAATAAATATACTTGGAGAACCCAAATAACCACAACACATCTTTTTAAAGCCCTGGCGATCGTTTCACTAACCAAGTTAGCGTCATCATATATAGAAGATGAACATTTTTTCATTCCCTGCTGCGATCACACTAAACTTTGTTGGTGAAACGATAATCAGGTCTTTAAAAAGATGTGTTGTGGTGATTTGGGTTCTCCAATTGTACTTATCAGTGCTCATCACAGATTCCAATCTTCACTTAGTCGTAACTATATAATAACATTCAACACTTCAGTCTTTCTTGCATCTCAGTAAGCCGGGTGTATTTGCGACACTTTAAAATTATCCTCATAGATTTATTTTGGAGTCTTTGTAACCTATTCAAATCCTCCCTGCAAAACATATATGTAATATTGCACATCAGTACGTACAGTGGGGCAATATTATCGTATGAATGTGTGTAGATCAGTATAATGCAGTAAATCAGGATACCTATATAGAATTATTAATTCTCCGTAACACTCCTATTTTTGGGCAATTTTTCTTATGACATAAAGCTGCATGTTCTTTAAAGTTGAGCCGATTATCTATGGTGACACTGAGATATTTCATGGAACACACTGAATATCATTATTTAGTATGTTTATTTTATGCCCTTCAATGATGAATTTGTGGCCCATTAGTTTATTTTCAATCACATGTAAATAATATCAATCCAATAATTTTGCATCCATTTATATGCATCGCCTACGATACCATATTTTTCTAATTTATTTAGTAAATATCTCTGTTTATAGTTTCAAATGCCCCATGCTTTTGCACAACTTGACGGTTCCACGGTTGTGAGGTCAGCGTGTTAGTGACGGAAGTAAACGTCTACTTTATATAAAGGCAGTACATGTTAGCGAAGTATTCCTGCAATCTTTATTATTTAATTGGGTTTCAAATCTGCATTTAAAGTTGTGTTTGTTTAAAGTGATTGTAGAAAGGTCTAGTATATGCTATTATACGACTCTGTATCAGTACAATCTCATAAAAACACGATACAGACATTAAAGACAGCTTGTGTTAACATAATCTGACGTTTCACATTTTAATACAGTGCTGGTACAGTATTAATTTAAATTGCTCTTCCTATATAAACGTTTCGCATAATACAGTACTAACTTTCCACTTCATAAGTTTTTTTATTAACGTCGGTCTATTTCCACGACTATGACCAATCACCGACACCGGGGAGCCATTTCACCTCACTATCCTGGAAATTTTGCCGAACCCCTGCCTTTCTGTAAGGAGGGTAGAGATATTTAACGTTCCCCACATAGCATGGCCATAATATAGGACCGACGGCTTTACGCCCCCTCCGAAGGGCGGGACGTGTAGACATTCAACTTGCTCAAATACAATGCTACAGCCTTAGTTGATGTTATTTGTACATTATGTACTGAAAAAGTGAACTGTGAAAAAGTGAAAGCTAGGGAGACCCTGGAAAGTGAACGCGGTACCCCTCGGTTCAGAGGTACACGTCCTTATACCACTGAACCACCAAGGTTGTCCTAAGATAGTTTTTTAAAAATAAAAGTGAGGTTTAAGCGCTTGAATAGATTAATGTAAGTGATTGTCAATTAATTTAGTAAGTTTTCGTCATTAAAATGCAACGGTGTTGTTCAAGATCGGGTTATAAGAGCAACTACAGGAGTTAGAAGGAGTGTGTCTTTACCTTATTTCCTTTCCTAAAAATCAGGAAAAATGTGAAATATGAATACCTGATCTGCTAATTCATCGCGAAGAGTCTTTAGTTGTGACAAAATCGTTCGTAGTATTATGAGAAACATTTTACAGACTATTACGTAATATACGATATAGACCTGTGTAAAAAATGGATGATGGCACAATCTTAAAAGTGGCTAGGAAATGATTGGCAAGGATAGGCACATTATGGTATTAGTGTTGGTTGGTTAGTAGTTGATCTTCCATGTTCTTAAACTACCTACTATTAATTTCCAAATTACCTGCCTTCCTTTCTATTCGAAAACTCTCTCTCATAAAGGGGACGGAGGCAACGGGGAACCACCGCATTGTACACCCATTTCCCAACCCAGCAAAGAACGTGACGTCATTTTCACGTTATTTTTCGAAAATGTATAGAGACCGCAACGTCAGTTAAAGACGTCAATATGACGAAAAAATTACGACAATGTGTCACAGCTCTGCGACGTCAATAATTAACGTAACGATGACGTCACAGAATAACATCAATAATCAACGTGATCATGACGTGATGATTACGTTCTAAGTAAGTCTTGACGACGTTGTTTACTGGCTATCGTGAAGAACTACCAACTTGATGTAGTTTGCAGTTTTAATGAAGATTTCCTTCCATTAAATCTCGCAATAATTACCTCTTAATTATTTACCTTACATTTGTATAAAAAATTACAAACCCGAGCACTGTGGATGGTGCCGAACGTACGTTTGAAAATCGAATCAAATACTAAACACATTTACAGTTTTTCTGTTTAAACTCTGGTTGATTAGGGGGTAAAAATGCGGAACTATGCTCCTTTGACCGACTTTATTGTAGCTACAACATTAAAGAGTGTAAGAAGGTGCTAAGTTAAACTTTAAACAACCTTCGAACATAATCATGAACTATAAGAATTTTTTTAGAAAAAAGAGCAATCTTAAAGTATAATATTACATTATAAACCTATATCCGTATAGAACAATTACTAACAAGTAAAGAAACAGAACATTTTAATATAATTTCCACGGCAAACATTTTAAAAAGCACACTAAACGTTCAGCATTGTTATATGATTTAGATTTTTCCCCGGAATCTGTTGTCAACTTCGAGAACAAAGAAAAACTAACTACCTATATATAATAGTTACTGAATAATATAATTCCCTCAATATCTTCCACTACTAATGCCACCTTAATAAATGAAAGTTTCAGCCACGAATAGATGAAACAGATTGAATGAAACACACGGAAACACTTGTATTATGGGTAATTGTGTGTGAAGCTTCGAAATTTGAACCGAACTCAAACGGTTCGAAAGATTGTTCGCGATAGGCGATGTTAAAGTAGTTCGAAATACGTGATTCTCCAAAATATTTCGAAGTTAGTTGTTCAAAAATACTTCGAAATTGAACTTTACAGGCATTCAATGCCGCCAAAAGTAGTGAAATTCAAACTCGGTATCGGTCCCATTGAGTCGGTAGAGTAATTTCATGAGATTTAACTGATTCATATTTTTGACAGCTTGTGGGACACTGAGACATGACAGAGCCATTTAACAATCACAGAATTACTTTTTTTGTGTATATCCTAGCAGCCCAACGCCCTTTTCGGTTACATTATAATGACAGTGTTTGAAACTGATCGGTAAAGTAAATTTTCAGAATATATGAGGATAATTGCAAAATTGCCTTCCGGAGACACTAGATAAAACATACTTTATTTGACAATGAGCCAAAACAGTTTAATATTCCCAATCAAGAGACAGTTAAAATTTTATTAAAAAACGCTGTAATTTTAAAATTTATTCCAAAAATTAACAGTAGGTACCTTGGGAGTATTATTATTGCGAATTATTTTAAATGTAGCAAGATCGTGATAGCAAAGCTAGCATTCAATAGACAAAGTACTCTTCCTACGAATAAACATTCTAATTTGAACCCGAGGAAAGAGTTCATCAAGAGGTACATATGGAATGCAGTAGTGTATGGAAACCTACAACTTCACTTTATTTGATGCCAACCGAAAACTTGGCTTTTGTTACCTCTGGCATGAAGGGATTGCAAAAAGGGGTGCAAATGAAATTGGAAGCTGCCTCCTTCACTTTATAAGAACATTCGAGAGTGACCATCTGGTGTTCTACCCTGACAATTGTGTAGGACAAAATAAAAATAAGTTTGTTTTCGCCATGTACTTGTACTCTGTGTTACAAATGGAACAGATGAAATCAATCACCCACAAATTTTTAATTGTTGGTCATTCTCAAAATGAAGCAGATTGTATGCATGCAGCCATCGAAAGAGTGAATAAAAGACTGCTGAAAAGCGTGGACCCATCTACGTGCCTTAACAATGGGTATTGCTGGTAAAGGGTGCCAAAAAACAAGGTGTGCCTTATACAACAACATAAATTAGAACAAAGGATATTATATATTAAAAAAAATTGCTTCAGGTATAGGAAACAACTACACCAATGATGCAAATAAAACAAAAGTTAACTGGAATGATAGTAAATGTATCCCCCCTACACCTAGTTATCATGGGGGATGCGAGGCTGGGACTATACAGACTAGCCTGCAATGATAGACTGAAGGCCAACCCAAGCTGCAGGGGCCACTGCAAGATTCAGGAGATTGTGAAAGAGCCCATGTTTGAAATGAAGTCAGACTTCGCGAGCCCGCGAATCTGTAGGGAAAATAACTTTACGATGGTAATCCCCGGCCGCGAGGCTTGGCGGGCGGAGACTCCGTGCCTACCACGACGCGCTTATCTGGTTCACGGACGGATCCGGCACGGGGCCAGGCGTTTATTCGGAAGGACCGATGGTGAGCCACAATATTTCCCTCTGGGCTCATGCAACGGTCTTTCAGGCCGAAATGTACGTAATCTTGCACTGCGTACTAGAGAACAAGAGGAGAGACTACACCAAGTGGTCTCATAGCCACAGACAGCCCTTAAGTCCGGTCCTGGGCATATCGAAAGACACAGCCAGGGGAACCATCAAGTCCGGTCCTGGGCATATCGAAAGACACAGCCAGGGGAACCATCAAGTCCTGTCCAGGGCTTAGCCATGGGAAGTCACTAATTGAGGAACCCAGTTCTAAGAGAGCTGTGAAGCTGCTAATTCTTATCAGAGAACAGCTCAGGAACCTAACAGGACTGTTGACGGGACACATGGCTGTCAACAACCACCTGCACAAAATGGGGCGGTTCGAGGGGGACCTGGCATGCAGACTCTGCGGCAAGGGGGAGGAATCAGCCCAGTACCTCTTGTGCGAGTGAAAAGCTCTGGACCGCAAAAGACAAGTGATCTACAGACAGCCTAGATCGGAGATAGAGCAATATAAAAATTCACCCTACCAGTTGCTGTGCAGACCAGTTCAAGGCACATTGATTTTGGAATTGGTGGAGTAGGAAACTTGACTATGCAGGACACGAGAAGAGAAAATTTTGAAGAAAAATAACAAAAAGACGGTAAACCAGTAGAAAGACGACGAATAAAAGTGTGCTAGAAGATATGAAAGAAGAAAGATGCCTCGCTGAAAGAAATTGAAAGCAGAAGGCGAAATTTATTTCTGACAAAATAACTTTTCGACAACTTTTTTTAGACATGATGTATACTTTGACAAGAGGAAAGAGTACACAAAGGAGAAATGTCTAAAAAACCCGGCAGAACTGATGAAGTGTGGAAGTTATAATAAAATGAAGAGAGCTGCTGGAGACAGAGGATCATGGTTTCGACTAGAAGGCTGATAATTTTCAATAATAAACCAATTTAAATTAAAAACTTTATTATTGTAATATTTACAGCATGTTTTCAATATAAATTTGCATATACATAACACAACGTATTTTCAGTTGTCATCCTGGTTTATTAAAAAAGGAAATAGCAAGCTTTTCGGCACTAATGTGGTGTTACGTCAAATCTGCATCTACCCTTAAAAAGCAAAAGTAAAATTATAATCAATTAATCACTTATTCCGCTAAATAATAGTTAGAAATTAGGTTATTAACATTATTAGTCTGAATATGTGTTCTGAAAATCATACTAAAATAAAAAAATATGTTAATACTTTCATTTAATAATGTAAACATATAGATATATTTATCAGAAAAAGTTAATATGTTTAAAGGTTTCTACGGTACAAGCTGTGAAGTTAAAATGGCATCGCATCCTCTAGCTAGTGGGTCTATCGGTAGGTGTAGTTTAATGACAAAGTGCTGAAAATTCGCATCCTGTTTGCTAAATGAATGCTTATTTTGATGGGATTCATATTGATTTTGTTAGAAAATGTAAATAACATAGTTTTGTTTTTCTTTAACGTAGGGCTATTTCCGCGACTATGGCCAATCACCGACGCCAGGTAGCAGTTTCACCTCACGAACCTGAAAATGTTGCCGAACCCCTGCCTTTCTGTAAGGAGGGTATGGATCTTTAACGTATCTAACATAATGGACACGGAACCGACAGCTTTACGCCCCTCTGAAGGGCGGAACGTGCAGACATTCAACTTGCTTAAATACAATGCCACAACCTGGGTTGATGTTAATTGTACAGTATGTACTTAAAAAGTAAAAGGGGAACCCTGGGAATCAAACCCGGTACCCCTCGGTTCAGAGGTACACGTCCTTACCACTGAACCACTGACACTCTAATGACATAGTTAAATATTATTTAAAATGTGAATTTACAAAAAGGTTTTTTTCATGTTTGTTATTTCATAATTAGTTATAATAAAACTCACGTTATATCCTTGAGAATGGAGTAAACTTTTCTGAAAGCTCGGCATTTAATAAAGAGTTTTATTTTGCAACTGACGGCTTTCCCACAATTTTTTAAGTAACTATTACCTTCACAAAAACTGAATGCTATATACATACATACATACACACACACACACACACACACATATATATATATATATATATATATATATATATATATATATATATATATATATATATATATATATATATATATATATAATATATGTATAAAGTTTGAAACAGAGAGCCTCGGTGGTCCAGGTGCAAGAACGTGTGCCTCTGAACCAAAGGGTACTGGATTCGATCTCAGGGTTCTCCTTTCACTTTTTAGTGCAATCTGTAATATTAACATCAACCGAGGTTCTGACATTGTATTTGAGCAAGTTGAATGTCTGCACGTTCCGCCCTTCGGAGGGGGGGGGGGGAGAGCCGTCGGTCCCGTGCCCATACGATGTTGGGCACGTTAAAGATCCCTACCCACCTTACAGAAAAGCAGGGGTTCGACAAAAATTTTCAGGATAGTGTGGTGAAACTGCTCCCTGGCGTCGGTGATTGGCCGTCGCGGAAATAGGCCGACGTTAAAGAAACAAAACACACACACAAGTTTGGAACATAATTAATTAAAACGTTATTTAATTGTTACAAGAAAAACGCTTGGACAGGTTAATTTTATCTTTTCAATTGACAACTTACGACGCAAAAATTAGATTTATGATTTATGTCACCTATTTCTGAATAGTGACCTCATCATAACTTATTTTAAATGACAACCATATTTTCCATATACCTGCTTACTACTTCAATGATGATGAAGAAAAACTGGCACCTTACATAACATTTTTTTTTAAATAGCATTATTTACCTTAAAAAAAGGAAACGGTAATTTGATGGAAAAAATTATTGAACCAAGGGAAAAAAACAAAATTTTGCGCAAATTTTCAAATTGTTCTCCACCTACGATTTAACATTGATCGATACAAGTGTAAACACTTTGTACACTGCGCTCAAAAATGTCCGGACTAATTTGCTCTACTTCAGCGCGAATTATTTGCTGTAGCTCTTCAAAATAATTGGGCTATTAAAATAAACTTTCGATTTTAAATAACCCCACAGAAAAAATCCAAGGGAGTCAAGTCTGGGAAACGTGGTGGTCTCAATTGCTCCTCGACGCCCTATCCATCTTTCAGGAAATGTGGTATCTAGATCTTGCTGAAACCAAATATCTCGATAGGGCACCACTGTCTCGTGATTATTTGCAAAAGTTACTGCCAGAGCTGGCACTAAATCCAATGGCAAGAAATTTAGGTAACGTGCTGTTGTAAAATTTCCTTGAAGAAAGTAAGGCCCTATAAAACGACGTCCGATTATTCCCATCCATACATTCACTTTGCCATGACATTGACTGTGGGGGTCATGAGTACAATATCTTGAGTTGCGACGATTTACTGCCCCATTCAGGCAAAACGGGGCTTTATCTAAAAAGAGAATGTTATTAAGAATATTGGGATCTTCATCGCAGCATAACATTAATTGTTTTTAAACAGCGGTCTGAATCATCATTTAACTCGTGTATCATTGCACTTTGTAAAGATGATACTTCCCTTCTTTGAATCATTTTAGCACTACAGATTGGTCCACGTTGTTAGTTAGAGCTAGTTGTCTTGTATAATGGTAAGGATTTTCTTCAGATTCAAGCAATATATCCAATCTAACTTCTTCACTTAATCGAGGTCAAGGCAAATATTTTGCGAATCCCGTTTCTGTGAATTTGGCAACCTTTACTTACTGTAGATCGTGCCACTGGCGGTCTATCGGAATGTTGTTGGTTAAATAGCTCTCCACATCTAATCATCATTAATATCTCTATTCTTTCCCCTTCGGTTAAACGTGCCATTTCTTGTAAATTCGAATTAAAATTGATTACTTTTATACTTTCACCACTAACACTATTAATTAACTTAAATGGCAGGTAATAACGATTTAATATTATTATTTGTATCCACTGAATTCAAAATCCATACAGCGATAAAAGTCCGATAACTAAATACTAATAACAGCAAATAATCAATAAACTATCACGAGTGTTGTTAAAAATTGATTTTGACTTTACTTTTTGTTTAACCTGTCAATAGTTACATGACAACGCATCAAAAATCAAAAAATCAAGCGTTCATTACTTTAGAAAAGTGTAGGAAAACCTCATTATTCTAAAGAAAACAGTGAGAAATTTTTATTTCTTATTAAATTTTAGTTTTCATTTTTAAAGTAAATAATGCAATTTTTTCAAAAAAATTGTTGTCAGGTACCAATTTTTTTTCATCATCTTTTAAGTATCAATTTTTACTGTGAGTTTATTTCAGAGCTAACACGACTTGCGATGCTGTCATATTTTATTTATATTTGAATTGAAAAGTTTTTCTACAATGTTAATTTTTCAACTGTAGTTTTTTTCCTTTCTTGATAACTCATTTATGCAGAAAACACGTTGGATGCAAACTTCACCAGATTTTGTTGTTGTGTTGGCTTTGTCTTTCTTATCCAAACACAATTTTGCCTTATTTTTTGTTGACTTAAAGCCTGCATTTGATACACCCCAAACAAAATTAAACAAAAGACTGGCACCAATGACACTAGGTATGAACTAATTGACTGGCATTTTCAACATTTTGATGTAAAAAGGCTCCGTTAGTTGAGGCCATTTTTTGTTAAGGCAGCAGGTAGTTTGATGGTACTTGGCGCTTTTATAGAAACATTGAGGATGTGAGAAATTGGCACTTGAGCCTTTTAAAAGTTCTCTTTAATTCTGACTATCAAAACATGTTGTATTTATATGAGTGGGTTTAAGCACAAAGTTCGACAATATTAAACCACTAGTAAAAAATGCTATTTAATCTGTTTGTACAGCAGGAAATGTACTTAACTTATCAGACAATCAAAAGTAAAACAGGCTAACTAAAATTTCATGATTGAAAATGAAAACAGAGGTTCTAAAAAGCTAAAACAAATATTACATTTATATAGTTTTATATTTTGCAACAAATTATGTAGTCCATAAATCTCTAAACATATATAATGCTTATCTTTTCTCAAACAAAGATGCAATCCTGACAATTTTTGGATCAAATTCTTTACATCAGGCTTCAGTCGTATTTGTTCTGTACAGTTAATTTGATGTTAATGAAGCTTCTCAAATCTTAAAAATTGCCCAATTGATAAACAGATGGCACATAAAATGCATGGTATAAAATTTTGCTATAATCAATAATTTAGATAAAGAAATAACATATACCTGTAAGGCTTACTGCCTGTTAAAACTATACATTTTACAATGATTCATATACTCTTTAGAATTTTATTAATATGTACACTAAGGCTGTTTAAGCTGTGTTACCAACTCAGCTTAATATTATCTATTCAATTGTTAATGAGTTGCTTTAGACATCATACTCTCCACACGATTTGCTGTTTCCCTCACAACATCACTTAACTCCGGTAGTTCGGGTAGATCTATAGTTATATGAGCAGATAAACGTTTATATACCGAATTGGAATCAGACTTTTTCCTCCTAGACTCCTCATACTTTAGTTGTTGTTTCAGAAAGATGGCATTTTTAAGATAATCTTGAATATTTTTAAAGCTATCTTCAGCAGTATCCATTGCTTTAATTGCCCTGCAAAGGTTTGATTAGTGACGAACTAAATTAATTAAATAGTTTGCAATACCCGACAGCATATTCAATATCATAACATTTTCCCTGAAGTTCATGATGCAATTTATTAACATCTACTCTCCGATCCACCATAGGATTTAGAGCTTTCCGGACATGTTCTTGTAACCTGTAGAAAGCTAATGAAGGTTCATTGGCCACAATATGCATATTTTCTGATATTCTTTCAGTAGCTGAAAAACATATGACACATATAATTACTGAAACATATTCAAAACTAGACCTTACTTTTCCGAACTTTGACTTCCAAGTCAGAATCATTATTAAATGCCATGGGCTCACTTAACAATATTATCGAAGCTTTACCTTATTGTGGATATATTAAAATAAAACTAAAAATTAAGATAATTTTACTTTTCTTTTCAAATATTTTCTTGACACTTGACTTTCACAACTTCACACTGTCAATTGTCAACAGCACTATCATCCAGACCCATAAAGTATCTTCGTCTGTCTATGACTAGACCAGTCACACGATTGGTTTAATTACAACAATATTTTAAGTTTTAAGTATTTAATGATTAAGAACAACAACTTTAATGTGTATTTTGCATACAGCTTTTACATATTATATAATTTGTGTTTAAGGGTTTATGATCGGCTAATTTTGTCGGCATGGGAATAAATACGATGGGTATGGGATGTTGACATAACTTGATTTCTTAGTATTAATTATATCAATTGTTTTCCGGAGGATTAAGAAAGTGCGTGATGAAATTTCGGCAAGGGTAGAGAACCATATTGCTTTGTATGACCTTCAAAACTCTAATTGATTGAATATTCTCGCACAGGCATAATTAGAAAAGCCATCCTCATACACCAAAGTTACCTACTTGGATAGTTTTAAGAGCGTGTCCTGCTTCTTGGAGACTAAATATATTCTTGAAGACTAAATATATATGTAAACTCGAAAAAAATTACTTTTTTTCGATTCTTACCATTTTAATCAATACTAAATTCCTAATTTGTTTATGTGCATAAAGTTTCTGACCATGTTAATTATGTACATGCGAATTTAAAAAAGGCTGATTTCTGTCATTAAAATGGGAAAAATGTGTTCCATATAGGATGATAGGTATGAAACATAAATAAATTTGAGTGTGGTGGCCCTTACTTGATGAAACATCCATATTAATAGATATATAAATTATAGATGTTGATTATAAATACTTCTTCTTCTATTACCAGCTTTTTGATTTGACTTGTTAAAATTGATAATTTAGGCAAAAATATGGTATGTCGAGACTGAGTTATAATTGAGATGGTGTATTGAAGTGGTTCAGATCTATCATAAATAAAGGCAATGCGTGAAGCATTAGAATGAAGAAATGAAAATGAAAAGAATAATTTTTTCCTGATTTGTCACAATCTGAAGTTCGCTGAATTTCGTATATAATTGTCACATTTCTTTAGATCTAACTTTTAAAATTATGCAAATGTACAGCACAAGTCGTAGACGTAGACGTATTGGCACACTGTATGATTTTTACCAATAAATAATAAATAATAATAAAATGGTTTACATAATACAGGCTGAGAAATTATTCAATAATAGAACGCTTAATTTTATTGAATAAGCACCTTATAAAATATAAAATTAAATACTTTAAAAACTTTCAGAATCAAAATTTTTTGATGCCTTCGTGGCACAGGCTGCTAGGTGTCAGCCTGCTAAGCGATAGGTCCAGGCTTCGTTCCGGGGGAGGGGTGTTAACGAGAAAATTGGTAAAAATGAAACTCGATATGCATTATCACCTAAACGGAGAAACAAATGTCCAAGTAAGGTTACCGAAGACATTCAAATTTCGCGTGGAACTAGGAACCAATCAAAACTAGTTATGAACTTACCTATGCACTACTGAGTGGGATCCGCGAATATACGTTGTTTTACGTGGCGAATGCGTGGAGTTTTTACGGTGTGTAGTCAGTTCAGCAGGTGTTCTGTTGTCATGCCTATTGGGCATGTCATAAATTTTGATCCACTTGTCATCCACGTTGAGTGTTGGTTAGAGTTAGAATATTCACTTCACCTAAAATACTTTACTTTCGATAAGTGCTCATAAAAGTTACCTGCCAAGTGAGTTGAATTTGATTCACCATCATATTGTCTTAATTCTAAAATAAAGTTATAAATTACTTTAATTCATACAACCGTATTTTCAGGATGTTCAGATCAATAGCATTCCTTTTCACATTACTTTCCTTAGTTTATTGTAATTCAGAAGAAGATACTGGACCAAGAATTTTAGTATCTAAACAGATACTAAACAAATATTTGGTAGAAAATAAGGATATCGAAATTAAATATACTTTGTTCAATGTTGGAACATCACCAGCTTTGAATGTCCAGCTGGTTGACAATGGGTTCCATCCAGATGCTTTTGATGTTGTTGGTGGACATCTATCCACCAAGTTTGAGAGGCTTCTTCCCCAGACGAATGTGTCCCATGTTGTGGTAATTCGTCCCAAGCGATTTGGATACTTCAATTTTACTAGTGCTGAAGCAAGTTACAAGCTAGCAGAAGATTCTGATGTAAGTATGTGCAAAAAACAGCTAAACATTAAAGACTATTAAGCAAGAGCACGATAAGATGTCAAAATGTTTTTGTTATTCGAACTTTTAAACAAGAACACAATAAGATGTCAAATTGTTTTCCTTACTCTCATATCTACTTAAAATTTTGCGTAGTTATACTATTGCTGAAAACTCAGTTGTTTTTTATTAGCTCTTAAAAATTAAGTAGAAAATAATGTAAAAGTTGCACATCTCGAACTTTGATGTCATTTATTTGTATAAATCCTAATTTTTGGCAAGCCTAGAGCAACTGTCTGTCTGATAGATAAATAACATCAAAATCCTGCTGATAGTCCCGATGAGGTTTTTGATAAAATGCTTACGGTGGGGCAGCAATTACAATTTTCAACTTCCATAAAAATAAACGCATCTTTAATAATAACAAAACATACCGGGTATGCCTCAAAATTAAAAATATCTCATCGCATTGCCAAAAGCCATACAGTACAGTAGATATTATGCATCAGTTTTTAGCACTTATCTCCCACCAAACCCAAAACCTGGTCAAAGGACATTTAAATGTTATTTTATGTCATGGGGGTGAGGGGTTGAAGGGTCATGATTTTATATTATATTCATAGACTCGATTTGTATAAGCAAAATCTTTACTATATAGGCGCTGTACTGTACAATAAATTGCATAATAGTTTTAAAAATATTGAAAGACCTTAAAAAATTTTAATCGGCTATGGAATTTTCCTGTATCAAATGCTTATTATTCTGTTGAAAAATGCTTTAATTTTAATTCAAAATAAGTATATTTTGTTGCTTATTTAATTTATCCTATATCACTTGTACAATGTATTGGATTAATAAAGGTATTATATTTGCTTTGGAGGTGCTATAAAATTGAGGCTAGATACAGCTTGAAGAGGTTACACAAAAATAGTGTGATGGACAGTACCAATAATTTTTATACACTTTTTAATTATTTTTTTGTTGTTGTACTTTATTGCCGCGACTATGGCCAATCACCGACGCCAGGGAGCAGTTTTGCCTCACTTTCCTGGAAATTTTGCTAAACTCCTGCCTTTGTGTAAGGGGGTAGGAATCTTTAATGTGTCCAACATCGCATGGACACGGGACCGATGGCTTTACGTGCCTTCCGAAGGGTGGAAGATGCAGGCATTCAACTTGGTCAAATACAATGCCACAACCTCGATTGATGCTAATTTTACAGTATGTACTGAAAAAGTGAAAGAGGAACCCAATACCCTTTGGTTCAAAGGCCCTCGACCACTGAGGCTGTTTTTAGTACTTAGAGATCTTCAATTTCGTCATTTATAAACTGATTTTTAATTTTTTTTATGAATGACTATTTAAATTTTAATATCAGTGTAAAAAACAATGGGTTTATAAGATGCTTTAGGATATTTATATTAATTTTAGCGATGCTTAATAAAAAGTGCAGATAGTCTTCAGCAATAGCAATGCTTTATTAATGGCCAGATATATTATACAGCATTACTAATAAGGAAAAAAATCTCGGGACGCAGCAAGTGCGTTATGGTAGTGAATTTTCATAAAAATGTTTTTATTGCAAATATGTGTTTTCTTTTTAAGAAAGCAGACATCAATTTTGGTTACCAGTATAACCTATATAGAAAAAGCAGGCATCAAATTTGATTACCAGTATAACATATATAGTAAAAACAATGTGCCATGTTTCATCAAAATAACTTGATTGTTTGAAAACGTACAGAAATTTCCAAAAGTAAACCAAAAGTGTTACTGAAAAAATCCGTTTCCTGGTCGACCTTATAGGTTAATAGCAAATTGAGCTTTTCAAATATGAAGCATTTGTTCAAAATTCGCAACCACAACGCACTTGCTGCCTCCAGAATTTCTTAACTTACAAACATGCATTATATTTCGATGGAAAATGCAAAAAAATAAGGCGTTTTCGACAAAAAAAATATTATCTGTATCACCAACGACTTATGAGCCATCCTGTGATTGTCGCAATAATTTTTTAAGATGTAGCTCAAAACACCGTATAATTAATGTATACAATATTTTTTCATATCTTGTATAATAACGAATATATTGAGCTTTATTGATTTTTTACGAAAATTCGACAAAAATTATATACCATTAAACAATTACTCTATAGCTAAGGCTACTGCCAAGCATCAGAGCAAGGGTCTATTAGAAATGAATTTTCTGGAAATATTTTAGTAAAATGAAGGACAATGACGGTTGAAACTAAGAGTTCGGTGTATGTAAAACATTCTTCTTGAGACATTTTCTTTCCATAGATCGTATTAGATTCAAGTTATTTGCCTAAATGTTGCGAATTTTGACGTTTTCAATTGTCACTTTGACGTTTTGAGGAAACCCCCAATTTATTTTTCTTTAAATGCCCATAACTTTTTTGTCTTTTGACCTACAGAGCTAAATTTTGGTAGGTGGCACACTTATAACGATATAAACCAGCCTACCAAATTTGGTTGCCCTTACTTTGTTAATTTTGGAGATATAAATATTTTGCGAATGAAAACACAAATTTTTCCGGGAAAACCTCGGCGGATTTTCCTGGCTAACAAAATTATCCAAGCGACTTGCGAAAGGAATCTACTCACCAATTTTGACGTTTAAAATCGCAATTTTGACGTTTTGAGGATAATCCAAATTTATTTTTCTTTGAATGCCTGTAACTTTTTTATTCTTTAACCTACGGAGCTAAATTTTGGTAGGTAACTTGCATATAATGAAATAAATCCGCATATGAAATTTGGTTGCCCTTACTTTGTTAATTCCGGAGATATAAATTTTTTTTGAAAGTAAACACAAAATTTTTCGGGAAAACCTGGACCGATTTTCCTGGCTAACGAACTTATCCAAGCCATTTGCAAAAGGAATTTATTCACCAAATTTAATCAAAATCGGCCCATTATTTTTTGAGTTATCGGTGTGATACACATATATATATATATATATATATATATATATATATATATATATATATATATATATATATATATATATATATTTATATATATATATATAAATATATATATATATATATATATATATAAACATATAAAAATTTAAACCGACCCCGGATATGTGTTCTGGGGGGCCTAATTAGCGCTCATTTGAAGAAATTTTTTCAAAATTCAAAAGTCGGGATCTCCTCATTAGTGAATTTTTTTTAAGAAAATTCACTAAAAGAATTTGTAAATATTAGCTGGGCATATTCTGATTGGTGGACGGTAAAATTGAGTGCGTGGTTTCACTATTGTTTATGGGCATCTCCATTTCTCCTGGAAGTATGTGACCCTAGGTCTAAGTGGGCGGAGTCTACGTATATAAAGAAAGAACACTACTCTAAAAACTCATTGTACCACTTCACAGGTTTTAAATGTTCAAAAAATAAATTATCAATAATTATTATAATACAGCACAGACTTTAAAAAGTCTGGATGCAGCAAGTGCGTTATAGTAGTGAATTTTCATAGAATGGGTTCTAGGGGTCCTAGTTCGCGCTCATTTGAAGAAATTTTTTCAAAATCCAAACTACGAAAATTCACTAAATGTATGAGACACAAGGTGATTTAGGTTAAGGGTGATTACATCCCCAGTTTGCGTATATAGAATCCCCCAATCACTGTTCAGTTCGATGGAATGTAGTTACAAGCCAAAATGGCTAAGCCAAGCAATAGTATGGTACTGAAAGGAAAAAAATGTGTGAGTGGGAAACAGTCAAAGGAACGTTTGACCATCTTAGTTTGTGGATGTACTGATTGAACACTTAAAAGACCTGTTTTTTTTAATTTTTAATTTCAACCACACACCACGAGGTCTCACAGCCTAAATACTATCATACCGTGGGTGTCGACAAGGAGGAAAGAGGCAACTTGTTAATTCTGGACTTGAAGGTGTGGAGGTTCGGAGGAGAAGGAAAAACATGTGCCGGCAAGGAATTCCACAACTTGGAAGTCCTCGCGACAAAAGAGCGGGCATAGCAAGATGTTCTATGTCTGGTGACCTGGACAGTAAAAGGGTGCATTAGCTCTGTTCCCTTGATAGATCTGTTGGGGGCAGCAGGTGGAGGAACTATGGAAGAAAGCTCCTCTGAGCAGTGCCCGTGCAGATATCTATAAAAGAGAGAGAGAGGTCACCAACGGCACATCGGTGGGCAAGGGATGGCAGCCTTTGGGTGAGGGTAGGGTCACCGATGAGACATATCGCTCTCTTTTTAATGGAGTCCAGGATAGTGAATGTAGAAGCAGCAGCGGCACCCCAGATGTGGGAGCAGTATTCGAGGTTTGGCCTTATTTGTGAAGTATATAAGGTATAGAGATTAGCCGGTGAAAGGTATTTGCGAGCCCGGAAGAGGAAACCTAATTTCTAAGCAGCCGCTTCTGCAATTGATGTGACATGTTGTGCCAATTGAGATTTCGATCCCCAGAAATGCCAACAAGTGAAAAGGACTCATTACTTTGAATAACTTGGTTGTTCATTCCCCAGTCTAATATTTTTTGGAGATCCCCAGAGACAGAACCCTCCATGAGTCTGCAATCCTCATCTAATTGGGCTAAAGAGACAGGCTTAGCATATTGTATATTTGAGTGGAGGGTGCTGTCATCCTTGTAACTGTGAGCTGGGTTGGATGTGCTAGAGAGGAGGTCATTGATGTGGAGAAGAAACAAAGTAGGGGCTAAAACTGAACCTTGAGGGACTCCTGCATTAATTGGATACTGTTTAGAGGAATGGCCATCCACGACAACAGAAATGCTCCGGTTGGAGAGGAAATTTGCTGTCCAGGTACAGAGTTTTGGTGGTAGGCCATAAGCCGGAAGTTTCTTAAGCAGCGCTGTGTGCCAGACCTGGTCAAATGCTTTGGATATGTCTAGAGCGACAATCTGGGATTCACCGTGTAGTTCCATAGACTTGCTAGAAGAATGGGTGACAAAGGAAAGGAGGTCGGCAGTTGATCTGCGCTGACGGAATCCATACTGCCTGTAGGTTGGGTTGTTGTAGCTCGATTACCTACCTTTATCCACCGCTCTTAGGAGTAAGCAGATTGAGGCCTTAGAGTGTCCTTACATATTTCCTTTACCTACCTTTGTCCACCACTCTAAGGAGTAGGCAGATTGAGGCCTTAGAGTGTCCTTACATATTTCCTTTACTCACCTTTGTCCATCACTCTAAGGAGTAGGCAGATTGAGGCCTTAGAGTGTCCTTACATATTTCCTTTACCCACCTTTGTCGACCACTCTAAGGAGTAGGCAGATTGAGGCCTTAGAGTGTCCTTACATATTTCCTTTACCTCTTTAAAATGGCTCCAAAACAGGAGCCGAAACGTCGAGTTTCCATAAATTCTGGACGCGGTTTAACCCGAGAACCAAGCATGTCTCACATTAAAGACCGCGGAAATCTTTCTGAACATATATATATATATATATATATATATATATATATATATATATATATATATATATATATATATATATATATATATATCACACCGATAACTCAAAAAATAATGGGCCGCTTTTGATAAAATTTGGCACATACCTTCCTTTTGTAAATGGCTTGGATAAGGTAGTTAGTGAGGAAGATCGAACGAGGTTTTCCAAGAAAATTTTAAGTTTTCGTTCCAAAAAAAAATTTTATATCCGGAATTAACAAAGTAAGTGCTGGTACGCTGGTTCATATCGTCATAGGTAAGCCACCTACCAAAATTTAGCTCTGTAGGTTAAAGGACAAAAAAGTTACGGGCATTTAAAGAAAAATAAATTTGGGTTTTCCTTAAAACGTCAAAGTCGCGATTTAAAATGTCTAAATTGGTAATATTTAGGCAATGATCCTGAAATTAATATCAGTTATCGAAAGAAAATGTCTCAAGTAGAATGCTTTACAAAGCCTGAACTCTTAAGTTTCAATCGTCATTGTCCTTCATTTTCCTAGAAAATTCATTTAAGATAGACGCTTTCTCTGATGCTTTAGCAGTAGTGTTGGCTATATAGTTTATCGTTTAATGGTAAATCATTTTTGTCAAATTTTCGTAAAAAATCTTTAAAGCTCAATATATCCGTTATTATGCAAGTTACGAAAAAAATGGTATACATTAATTATAGGTTGTCTTGAGCTACATCTTAAAAAATATTTCCACAGCTAGAGGGTGGCCCATAAGTCGTTGGTGATTCAACTTTTTTTTTTTAAATCGAACACGCCCTATGTTATTGCATTTTTCTCTTTCCATCGAAATATGACATCTTTGTAAGAAAAGAAATTCGGGACGCAGAAAGTGCGTGATGGTAGCGAATTTTCATTAAATCCTTCAAATTTGAATAGCTCAATTTGCTATTAACCTATAAGGTTGACAGGGAACCAGTTTTTTTGGGAACAATTTAAGTTTACTTTCGGAAATTTTTGTACATTTTCAAACAATAAAGTTACTTTGATGAAACATGGCACATTGTTTCTACTATATAGATTGATGCCTGCTTTCTTAAAAAAAACATGTTTGCTATTAAAAACATTTTTATGAAAATTCACTACCATAACGCACTTGCTGCGTCCAGAAGTTTTATTTTTATTCGCCAATTCACTTAATATTATTATTTTTTAGATTCAAGTATCACTTAGCAGCGAACCAGGAGAAGGTGGAATAATTGCTTTCCGTGACTATGATAAGAAGTTTTCCTCTCATTGTTGGGACTGGCTTGCATTCGCTTTAATGACAACCCCATCATTAGCGATTCCACTTGGGCTATGGTATGGAAGCAAAGTTAAATACGAGAAGCTTACAAAACCGGTGAAGAAAGCACATTGACGAAAGTAATTTTTTTTTGTTAGTTTTGTTATTTGGCGTCATATATTAGAGATTGTTTGTCCATTTTTTAAAGAAAAGTCATGGTGTTATATATTATTCTTTGTGAAGTTTTAAAAGAAACAATACCTTTTATATTACAGCCTTTTGCGGTTGTTTTTTTTTTTACTGATTTATGTTCCATAAAATTGTGTTGTTCACAATTGTAAAGTTGTTCTCATCACTTATTTATTGAAAGTGTGTTAATGTAGTTTTCTATTAAAAATTGTTTAAGAACAAACTATATATAAACTTGGTTATAAATCCCTATTGTTTGTCCTTTTTTTCCCACGCAGCTTACCAAGACCCCAGTGTGTGTTGTTACAGAGTGCAGACGATTCTGATGTCTCCAAGAATCGTATTCTTGTGACCCTGTATTGCCGAAACAATGCTCAAAAAAAATTGTATGACTAACAAAAACCAAATATACCGTCCCTGTTCAACTTATTAGACTTACTCAGATTTTTTAGTATATATTTGATATACGTAAAGAATGTAACGAATTGTTTAATAGTACGCTAAGTATACTAAAACTCTTACTCATGTTCAACTAAAAGGACATCAAAATCTGTAACATATGTACATCTATAAAAAAAATCAATATTTTGTGGCAGCACTAGAGGTGTCTGAAGCTTAGAAATTTCGAACCGAACTCGAACCTTCGGTTCAAAAATATGTTCACACTAGCGATGTTGAAGTAGTTCGAAGTTCGAAATATGTAATTCTCCAAAATAGTTCATACTTCGTTGCTCAAAACTACTTCGAAATTTAACTTTACATGTATTGAATGC
The DNA here is from genome assembly GCA_964006375.1 of Tillus elongatus. Taxonomy (NCBI): domain Eukaryota; kingdom Metazoa; phylum Arthropoda; class Insecta; order Coleoptera; family Cleridae; genus Tillus; species Tillus elongatus. Next base: position 110,538,798 of record OZ023269.1, on the reverse strand, counting down.
TGCCAAAGGTAACGAAGTTGCGACACCGTTAACTCTGTAGCGGCGCTTTAAACTCGTTATCGGTGTCATTGAGTAGATAGCGTAATTTCAGAAGATTTCACTCATGCTAATTTTTGACAGTTGGTGGAACACATTGAGACACCACGCAGCCATTTAGCAAGAATTTTTTTTTGTATATCGTAGCCCCACCTTTTTCCGTAACAACATTATGATGGCGGTGTTCAAAGGCGATCGGTAACTTATATTTTTAGATTTTATGAGGATAATGCTTTAGATATTTATACAAGGTGGCACATTGAAAACGAAACAGACCGATTTGCGTCCCGAGATTATTATTTTTCTAACAAACGCTGAAACACGTCAATTTTAATATCGAGTGGGACATGTTTTGACCACAAACTCAACTTTGTCACATCAACCCCTTAAGGGTGGTGATAACAACCCTTATATTTTAAATAGGGAACATGGGTCGAGTGTTACATAATTTGAAAGCTCTTTCTTTTCTGAATTCAGCACACTACTTTTTTTGGAAGTTTTATTAACTTGTTTAAAAATTATTCACAGTTGAAGATGCAAAAACGTAATTCACTCATTCCGATAAGAAATGTGCTTATAGTCAATGTTTTGTTGGTTTGTAAACAAAAAATTGACTATCAGAACATTTCTTTTTGGAATGAGAGAAATGCGGTTTATTATTTCAGTTTATCGGTCGGTTTGATACTTGATAGTATGTACTACCGAAAATTAATTTCACAATGGTGTATTCTGTAGAAGAAAGAGTTGTAGTAATTACTCTTTTTTTCAAAAACCACTGTGCCAACTACTGCAAATTTGTTTAATGAACGACATCCGAACAGACATGTTAACAGAAAATACATTTTGGAGTTAGTTGCAAAGTTTCGACAAAGTGGCTCAGTAGCCAACAAAAAACGGGATCCTGAACGTGAATTTCCGGTTAGAAATGAGACTACTGAGATTGAAGTTTTAGGACAAATTGCTGTAGACCCAACTTTGAGCACGAGAAAATTGGCCACTGTTTCAAACATCGATAGAATTATTCAGCGAATATTGAAGCATCATAAATTTCAGCCGTATAAAATTCATCTTGTACAACAACTGAATGAAGATGATTTTAATCAGCGGCTGGAGTTTTATGAAGTTATGACTGCACGAATAGCTGATAACGGGAACTTTCTGTTCAATATCTGTTTTTGAGACGAGTGTACGTTTTTATTAAACTCTACAGTCAATCATCATAATTATCGTTATTGGGCAGATAATAATCCAAGAAATTTTCACAAAGTCAACACTTAAACTCCACAAAAATTGAATGTCTGGACTGGCATTTTTGGAGACCGTTTAATCGGACCAATTTTTCTTGATGGCAATTTGAGTGGCGAAACGTATTTGTAGTTACTAGAAGAGATCGTTTACCCTCTACTAATTGTTGAAAATGATGATCGCTATCAAGAAAATAAATTAGTGTTTCAACAAGATGGAGCTCCTCCGCATTTTTCACAACGTGTTAGGGAGTTTTTGAACAGAGAGTTTCCAGGACAATGGATTGGGCGTAGAGGTACTATTGAGTGGCCCCCTAGATCACCGGATTTAACTCTTTTAGACTTCTCTCTATGGGGCCATTTGAAGAGTATAATTTACGCAACAGAACCGGAGTCTCTGGAAGAATTACGACGACGCATTGTTGAAGAATGCCATCTAATAACTCCACAAATGCTGAGAATGTCAGAGATCGTTTTGAACAAAATTTGTACTTTTGTATGGAAGCTGGTGGTCATCAATCAAACCTACTTAACTGAATAAACATTTTTGAACGTTTGGTTTTGTTTTTTAGTTTTTTTTAACGAAAAATTGACTAGTGCATTTCTTATCACTAAATGAAATACGTTCTTGCAACTCCAACTGTGAATAATTTTAAAACGAGTTGATAAAACTTCCAAAAAAATTAGTGTGCTGAATTCAGAAAAGAGCTTTCAAATGATGTAACACTCGACCCATGTTCCCTATTTAAAATATAAGGGTTGTTATCACCACCTTTAAAGGGTTGATGTGACAAAGTTGAGTTTTATGTCAAAACATGTCCCCCTCAATATTCAAATTGACGTGTTTCAGCGTTTCTTAAAAAAAATTTCTCTGGACGCAAATCGGTCTGTTTCGTTTTCAATGCGCCACCCTATATAAAAATATATAACGTGTAATTGAGCTCATCTACAGATCTAGAAATATAAAAAAGTTTAAAATATTTTTTGTTTTTGTATTTTTGATTTAACGTTGACCCATCTCCACAACTATCAGCACCGGAAGGCATTTTCACCTAATTAACCTGCAAATTTTGTCGAACCCTTCTTTTTTAACCGATATCAAAAACGGAAGAGGTTCTCAATTCGACTGTATTTTTTTGTAAAAAGAATGGGAATCTTTTACATATCAAAAAATATTGTATGTTACAATATTCCTAAATTATGTATTGAAGGAAATGATATATGAACACTGAAGAATTTTGGGTAGTTCGATGTTCGATTTTGACTTTCTAAAAAGTTCGAAGTTCGACTGTGAACCTTAGACATACTATTTCAGAGATTCGAGGCTTGGGTTCGTTCATAGTTCAGTTCGAACAAAACATGGGTTCGCACACCTCTAGGCAGCACCTTGCATTCGATCAGAGCCTGAATACATTGAGGCATGCTTTTTATGCGGTTAATTGTAACTTTCTTGAAGTTTTCCTGAGGGTTCCAGTAATAGATCATTATTTCCGTCAACTGGGCCCTTGTTATATTTTCCCTCTTCAAACGTACCCATACTTTCTCAATTGGATTCAGAGCCACTTAAATTATGGCATTTTGTTGTGCTGTGGATAGGGTCTTTATCATTCAACAACGCATACTTTTTGGAGGGGTTTTCTACAGGCAACATTGTTCTTCAATTTTCATAGCATAATGATAGTCTATTCATTTCACCTTATAGATTGATTTTGTATGCAAAGAAACATTTTTAAAGCTGTCCAACAAATATGTCATTCTCTGTATTGTAGAGAAGGACCGTGGCACATCGTTCGGCCGACACATCGTAAAGTCGACACTACAATAGAGGGGCGATTCGACTGAGAATACCGCTTTTTCTTAATCTGCACATTTTTATAATATTCATTGATAACAAATTAAATTGTCTGGTTATTAATAATAAACTGACGGATAAATAAGGTTGGAACTGAAATGGTCTCAAAAACTTTTAAAAATTTTAATTAAAATTTGGACATATATTTACTATTTTAGTTTAAGTATGTTTTAAGAAAATTCGCTGCCATAACGCACTTGCTGCGGCCACACTTTTTTGTTGTTATAGGCAAACCTTATTAAGGTGCCTTTTATTAATTTTTTCAAATATATCGGAATAAATGTGTGCTTTTGTAAAGGTGTGAGTATATATGCATCAAGATTCTCGCTTATTAAGATTGAAATATTTTTATAACTCTTTGCAACAAAGCAGTTGCTGTATGTAGACTTTTTTTATACTTTTATTTACTATTTACCATTTTTTAAAAATAAAACTCACTACCACAAGTAACTTGCTGCATACAAGTTTTTTAACAAATATTTACTGTTTAACAAAAGAAATTTTTTATGCAAATTTGACACCATTACGCATTTGCTGCACCCACACTTTTTTGTAATCATAGGTATACTATATCAACACGAAAAGGTGTTAAGCAAATTGCCTATTGTATAAACTTAAAGACTACCACGATTAAATACATTCGACCAATAAATTATTGTACGTCCGCCTAAATGAATTGGTGTATGCAGGGTTTGCATACATATAGACGCTGTTGGTCGAACGATACACACTCGAAGGACTAGTCCCTCAAATGCATGTTGACGGTACTTATTCACTATTCCTAAGCATTTAAGAGTCCAGTCTAAACGAGTGACATTAATTGTTTACAACGCTGCATACACCTGAGGCCGTCCTTTAGACTGATACTCACATTCGAGGCCGCCTTTTAAACTGACACTCACATCTGAGGCCGACCGTATGTCTCTGCAAAACCTCTTTTCAACACGACTTTATAGGGTGGAATACAAAGATTTCGCATTGATCACTCAATTCTTCTATGCAATTTAGCGTCTTTTGGCTTTGCATCTTCCTTACCTAAATTATTTAATTCCTACCTTAATGAACGAATCAATTTTGTGCAGTATAATGAGTACATATCAGCATTGTTCTCTCCAACTTCTGGTGTGCCACAAGATTCCGTTCTCGCACCTCTCATTTTCCTGTTTATAAATGATCTCAGCGTTAAGATCTAGGAACACTATCTACTTTTTGCTGATAATGTGAAGCTGTATGCTTTAATTGGGGACACTGATAACTGTGCAAGACTGCAGCGTGTTTTAGACCAGCTGGTACACTAATGTGAGGTAAGTAAATTATTCTTAAATGTATCACTTTTACCAGAAACCCCTTACTACTAACTATTAATACAACATGAACTCTGACTCGTGACAGTGTTGTAGATCTTTGGGGTATATTTGACAATGAGGTATCTCTCAGGTCTAGGGTTGAACACACTTGAGACCTCAGACGATCTCCAGTGAGTTTTGAGGAGTAGGCAGATAGAGGTCCCGTAATCGAAGTACAAGAACCCAACATAGTCTTATCAGCTCTAAGAAGTAGACAGATTGAGGTCTTAGAGTTGCTTTCATAAACGTCTCAAAAATGGCTTCAGAACAGGAGTTGAAACGACGAGTTTTAATCTAAACGCAGTTCAACCTGAGAACCAAGTATTTGTCTGACTTTTGACCGTGGAAACCTTTCCGAATATATATATATATATATGTATATATATATATATATATATATATATATATATATATATATATATATATATATATATATATATATATATATATAGGGTGGCACATTTAAAACGAAACAGACCGATTTGCGTCCAGAGAATTTTTTTTTTAAAGAAACGCTGAAACAAGTCAATTTTAATATTAAGGGGGACATGTTTTGACATAAAACTCCACTTTGTCACATCAACCCCTTAAGGGTGGTGATAACAACCCTTATATTTTAAATAGGGAACATGGGTCGAGTGTTAACATCATTTGAAAGCTCTTTCTTTTCTGAATTCAGCACACTAATTTTTTTGGAAGTTTTATCAACTCGTTTAAAAATTATTCACAGTTGAAGATGCAAAAACGCATTTCTCTCATTGCGATAAGAAATGTGCTGATAGTCAATGTTATCTTGGTTTGTATACAAAAAATTGACTATCAGAACATATCTTATCGGAATGAGAGGAATGCGGTTTATTATTTCAGTTTATCAGTCGGTTTGATACTTGATAGTAATACCGAAAATTAATATCACAATAGTGTATTCTGTAGAAGAAAGAGTTTGAATAATTACTCTTTTTTTCAAAAACGATGACTGTGCCAACCGTACCGCAAATTTGTTTAATGAACGACATCTGAACAGACATGTTAACAGAAAATACATTTTGGAGTTAGTTGCAAAGTTTCGACAAAGTGGTTCAGTAGCCAACAAAAAACGGGATCCTGAACGTGAATTTCCGGTTAGAAATGAGACTACTGAGATTGAAGTTTTAGGACAAATTGCTGCAGACCCAACTTTGAGCACGAGAAAATTGACCACTGTTTCAAACATCAAAAGAAGAACAATTCAGCGAATATTGAAGCATCATAAATTTCACCCGTATAAAATTCATCTTGTACAACAACCGAATGAAGATGGTTTTGATCGACGGCTGGAGTTTTGTGAAGTTATGACTGCACGAATAGCTGATAACTGGAACTTTCTGTTCAATATTTGTTTTTCAGACGAGTGTACGTTTTTATTAAACTCTACAGTCAATCGTCATAATTGTTGTTATTGGCCAGATAATAATCCAAGAAAATTTCACTAAGTCCATACTCAAACTCCACAGAAATTGAATGTCTGGACTGGCATTTTTGGAGACCGTTTTATCGGACCAATTTTTCTTGATGGCAAAGATATCGTTTACCCTCTACTAATTGTCATTGTTGAAAATGATGATCGCTATCAAGAAAATCAATTAGTGTTTCAACAAGATGGAGCTCCTCCGCATTTTTCACGACGTGTTAGGGAGTTTTTGAACAGAGTTTCCAGAGCAATGGATTGGGCGTAGAGGTGCTATTGAGTGGCCCCCTAGATCACCGGATTTAACTCCTTTAGACTTCTTTCTATCGGGCCATTTAAAGAGTAGAATTTACGCAACAGAAACGGAGTCTCTGGAAGAATTACGACGACGCATTGTTGACGAATACCGTCTTGTCTTTTATTTAATATTATTGGCTGCGGCATCTCAGGCCATTAGCACATTCTTTCCCATCATTAATATTATTTACAAATTTCCAGACAAAGTCAACTTGGCTCGCCCGGGAATCGAACCCGGGACCTCTCGCTTTGCAGGCTGGCACCTAGCCACCTGCGCCACGAGGGGGTCAACCGTCTAATAACTCCACAAATGCTCTATAATGTCAGAGCTCGTTTTGAACAAAATTTGTACTTTTGTATGGAAGCTGGTGGTCAACAATTTGAACACTTACTTAACTGAATAAACATTTTTGAACGTTTGGTTTTGTTTTTTAGTTTTTTTAACGAAAAATTGACTATTTAGTGCATTTCTTATCACAATGAATGAAATTTGTTTTTGCAACTCCAACTGTGAATAATTCTTAAACGAGTTGATAAAACTTGCAAAAAAATTTGTGTGCTGAATTCAGAAAAGAAAGAGCTTTCAATTGATGTAACACTCGACCCATGTTCCCTATTTATAAGGGTTGTTATCACCACCCTTAAGGGGTTGATGTGACAAAGTTGAATTTTATGTCAAAACATGTCCCCTCAATATTAAAATTGACGTGTTTCAGCGTTTCTTAAAAAAAAAAATTCTGGACACAAATCGGTCTGTTTCGTTTTCAATGCGCCACCCTGTATATATCCTAGGACCCCAACGCCTCAATTAAATTCTCTATCAATATACAGTTAAAATTTCAAGTGTTTATTATAACTATCATGCTCAACTTTAATCCCCTCACTCTAAAAGACTGTTAAAACAGCCTAGCTAATACCAAACTACAAAAAGTAAATTGAGCTTAGCTATAGATGTGGAAATCTAAAAAAGATTTCAATATACCTTTTTGTGTTTCGGTTCAATGTTGACCCATCTTCACAACTAACATCAGCATCGGGAGGCATTTTCATCCAATCAACCTGCAAATTTTGCCAAACCTTTGCTTTTTGCAAAAAGAACATATATCTTCTACATACCAAATATTGTATGCTACAATATACCTATATTTTGTATTTAAGGAAATGATATATTGTGGACATTGAAGAATTTTGGTTAGTTCGATTTTTTAAGAAGTTCGAATGTGAACCTTACTATGTCAGAGGTTCGAAGTTCGAAGCAACATATTTTCTTGGGTTCATGCATAGTTCGGTTCGAGAGAAACATGGGTTTGCACACCTCTAAATCACCACAAAAATTAAATAATACATATTAACAGATATGAAGTTGAAGCTAAAATAAGAAAGTGAAAAAGACACGATGCCCCTTGTCACCATATTTGTTCAATTTTTTCATGGATGATACATTGATTAGGCGGAAGGAAATGACAACAAGAAACAAAATAAATAGACAAAGAGTTTCATTTCATAAGGTACACTGATGGCATTGCCTTACAAGGGATGCTCTGTGTGCTGGTTTGTAAAGAAAAACAAACATTAAAATCGTTATGGTAAAAAAAATGATGAAGTTAAGGATACTATTGCAAAAAGGGATATAAAACTCGATCATAATGGCAAAGCAAGTATTCTGAGACCCAATACTCTTCTCACTAATAAACATTTCAACTTGGACTCTAAGAAGAGTCCCACATGAAGTTATTAATATGCAGCGGCGTGCGGTGACATTTCAAATAAGGGAAGCAATTCTTAGAAACTTACCTATTTGTAGTGTAACTCGATTCTTCTGTCGTTTTTGGAAAATTCGTTTTATAATGTCATCATGTAACTGTCGATTCTGGGACATTTCCTAGACGAGTTTATTTTCAACTGACAAAATTGAAATTTGGGAAAGTCTTTCCTGTCCTGTTGAATTTCTAACAAAACTCTTGATACATTTCAATATAGAAAAATTTCGTTCGAAAGATGCACTAGTAGCAGGAATTGTTAATACTAATTCACATAATTTGAACACTTCAGAATATGCATTTTCCAATTTTGATTGTTTTAAGAAAGTTAACAGTTCACTCGCGTTAGTTGTGTCAATAACATCAGGTTCATAAATGGCTGTAAGTTCTGATCGTAATAAGGCTTTGTCAAAATAATGTCCATAGTGGTGAAATAATGATTTGAATGAATCTTCTGGGAAAGGTATCCCTTTAAATCCTCCAAAATTACACAATTCAAGAAATTTCAGGTCACTGAGGTGATAAAATCTGCAGTTAATTTACTGCTGAATTTGATCTATAATTTTGTAGAAAAGGCGACGGTAAGAAGTTTGAAGGTCTCCCACATTATCAGTGCTCACACCCTTTCTTCGTGGCTCCACTTCTCCTAATTCAATTGTTTTTTCCCAGAACTTATCAAATTCATTCCTTTTTTGAATTATAATGGATTTAAATTCACTTTTTTTTTTCAGGCAAAAACCAATGTAATTTATTTTACATTGCAATATGTTAAATACATTATCTGAAAACGGAAATATTTCCGAAAATATATTAAATAAAAAATTAAAGTCTCCTTTCAAACCATCCAAAAATCCTCTAGAACTATTTATTGTTTCTGCGTCCCAATTTTTGCTATTTTCCATTATGTTTTCAAAAAGTTAAATTAACGATTCACGGTGTTCAAATATAGTTAACACAAGTCTGCCGTCGTAGTTCCATCGGGTTGCAGCTACTTTGGGTAAACGTTTTTTAACAATTGAACCTAAGGCTTGTGTGCGCTTTGTAGATTTGGAAAAAAATCAGCCATTTAACACTTTACATTCTTTAATATAATTTAGATATTGGGATAAAATTAAATTAAATTTATGAGCACAACAGTGTACAAATAGAGCAATGGAGAACCTTTCCCGCACTTTAGCTTGAAGACCTCCTAAATGTGCGGCCATAACAGCAGCCCCATCATAGCTTTGGGCATTTAATTTATTATCAGCCTCCTCAATATCTTTCATAATATTAAGCACAATTTTATATAGAGCGTTTGCGGTATGACCTTCTGTCACATTTTTAAAGCCTAAAAATCTTTCTTGTACACTCTCATCCATTTTTACGTAGCGTATTACTACAGATAGTTTGCTTAAATTAGTTACATCGGTTGTTTCATCTAGAACAATAGCAATGAAACGAATCTGTTTAATTTCAGATTTAATTCTGTTCAAAATAATAGTGGTAGCAGCCGAAATTAAGTCATTCTGAATGCTTTTAAAAAAAAAAGTCGTATTTGGATATTAAACAAACTAGGTCTTGAAAGTTTCCTCTATTTGCAGCTGTAGTTGTTTCGTCATGACCCCTGAATCCCAATTCATGCTGACCAAGAAAACACACAGCATCAATAAGTCTTTTTAATGTTTCTGTTTTTATCAACCAGTTCATTGTGTTGGCGATGAGTAATTTCTATCTGCTTGTCAACGGTGTATTCAATTCGCGTTTTTCCAGACACTTAATTTTAAAATGGTCTGTAAATGCGCTTTAGACATAACATGTCTTTGTACTAGTTTATGTAGATTATTCAAGTCGGAAAACGCACTTTTATTCCACACTCCTTTTTCAGTCACAAATAGACTACAAGACAAACAAAACAGTTTATTCCTGTTTTCACAACCCGTTAACCATTCATATTGTTTATAAGTTTTTTACGCATTGAAATGTCGAATAGGTACATGTTTTAATTCTTGTATTTAAGTTTTTTAGAGTAGGTTTCGGCCTACCTTTATTAATAATAGCAAGTTTTTCAGCAAAGTGTAAAGCTGAAAATCCTTTAGTTATCAAAAAACACACAATGCAATTACAGTTATTCTTACCACTTGTTTGTAAAGTTTGTAAATCCTCACCCCCATCGTCGCCGCTGATAAAAGCTGATCTACTTGCAGCCATATTAATAATCATAAAATGCCAATGTATTTAACTTAGTCGACTGCTTATATCTACGAAATAATCAGGCACATTCACGTTGTACTCGCATCGGGTCTTCGTAGTACAACACATTCTAAAAACACGCGTACATCGTACCGAGCCGGGGTTTCTTTTATAAAGTTGCCTGCTGACTACGTGTATTTAACAGAAGTCATTGCATCCACGTGTAGTATCAGATCAGGTTCATGCTGTTCGCATGCCGTCGCATTTACTGAGACGACGTCCGTGCTAGGAGACTATATACAAATACAGTATGATGCATAATAAATAATTATGTGTGTGAGCTAGCGAAATAAAAATTTTAATAATTAAATTAGTTTCAGAATTTGAAATTTAATATTTAAAATACAAAAGGGATTTTAAATAATGCGGTTTAGGTATGTAGTCGTTATTTTAAGGAAAGCAATGCTTCCATTGCTTCCATGAATCGCACGCCACTAGCAATATGAACAGGAGCTAAATGGTATCTCAGTAAAAATCTAAATGAATTAAATTTTATTTATTATTCCAAAATAGTACTTACAATTCTTTTTAGTTGTAATACAAATAAGTTATATTACTAGATCTACATTTTAGTTTACATACAAATGAATAACAAAATTTATAAGCTAGTACCGAAACAGGTCAAATACTATAAAACATTGTGTTGTCACACAACATATTTTAAGGAAGTAGTAGTTGAGAAATAGTTACAAAATACAGAATACAGGTAACAGAATATAAATCTCAATTGAGCTTTAACGACCAT
>OZ023269.1:110452276-110527639 GCA_964006375.1 Tillus elongatus | reverse complement strand
CAATAAAATCTGTTTACGAATACTTGGTTTTTTCTGCTTCAGATTTAATTCGTAATAAACGCCAAACATACATAGCTAACTCTGGAAATCTCAATAGCTCTAAACCAGTACCAATTAAAGCTGAAGTTATTACATAATTTACAAAGAATGCACCTTTATCAGCTAGAAAGATACATTTCCAACGTACAGTCCTATCTTTTCTTTGTAAAGACCATTCTACAAATGCTTGTGCGCTAGTAAGACCAAGGGAAGGTAAAATGAGCACCATAAGAAGCAGGAAGAAAAATGTTTTGTGCATCGTTGCATGATTTTGCTTGGATTTTGTCCAATGAGACATCCATTCATCTGAATATGCTATAATCACTGGCATAACAGCAGACATTGAAAGCAAGATCAAAGTTGGAAGAAATTCAGATAATAATGGACTAACTTTAGTCAGAGTCTCCTTGGTGGTAAGGTTATTAAAAATATTTACAAAAATTAATGGCGTTGTTAAGAAGAATAACACTATAAATAGGAAAAAGTTAATTAAAATAGCTTTGGAATACCAATTTCTGTAGGATATTTCTAAATTCTCCCAGTTCAAGTCAGATGGAAAAGGTGCTTTAGTCATGGACCAGTTACGTAGGCTGCCAGGTCGAAACGTAGTTACAACATGATATGCTCTTTCTTCACTACTAACAGTTACAAATGCGATTCCAAGAGGGTTCTCCAATGCCTTCGTCCTTTCTTGAGCTACAAGATTAATCAATCTTTCTTCTTCAGCAGTATAATACTCCAATGCATTTTGTGTTTTCCAGGGGCAGCAAACAATACAACCGCGACGTTGAACTGCGATGTCAATTCTATTATTGGACATGCAATACATTCTAGCTTCATGAGCTAGCTCTCGTTGTACTTCTAACTGTGTAAGCTTTTTAATTTTATATGCCACTTGAACATCTTCTATTTCAACATCGGGGTAACGCACAGAAAAGTAATTCTTTATATCTTCAGGATTCCTATGATTTTTACTAATATGTGTCACCATCAATGTTCTAGAAGTCAAGTTTGTAGCACTAGAATTCCTACCAGAGCTCTTACGCATGATAAGTATGGTTAATGGCACAAAAGCAAAACATGCTATTATATGAATCCATAACAAATTTGAATCTGGTTCCAGATTAGTTATGGTAGTGTGTCCAAAATTTCTTGTATCACCCTGTAAATGACCCTGGAAGTTAACAGGAAGGATGACACAAATTGCAAAAACTGTTATGCATGTTGCTAACAGCAACAATTGTTGTTGAAATGACAAATAGTGTGAAGCATCGGGTCCACATCTTGCATATATTTTTTCTTTAGTTATTTTGAATATTGAAGGAAACCAGAGACAGCCTTGGTCAGGAATGAGGGAAACATCAGCACTATGTTCTTCAACAGCTGCTACAGCATCATCGGTGTTCTTATAAAACAACTGTGTCCACTTTTCTGTATGAACAAGGGCCAATCGTCCGTAGTCCCAAGCTCTGTTTCGCAAAATCGCAAATAATGTTATAAATAAAAGCCATGATATAAAGTTTATAAATACAGTGTCTGGTATTCCTCCATAAATGTCATTGAAAACGGATTTATTTCCTCTCTTGTTGATAAGACATGTAACATTGTCTGCGTGTGAAGTATTAAACAAGTTCCACTCACTCATTTTGGAAACCTAAAAATAAATCACATCTGGTGATATTTACTTTAATATATTAATTTAACATTTCATACCATTTTCCACAACCATAATACTTAAATTATCACATTTACGTATTTCATACTTGTTAATGAAATTTATTTATATGGAATATTCCACAACATAAATTGGTTACATATGTAATTCTAATATAATATATTTAACCTGGCTTGTGCGTATGCACACATAAAAACACTTCTGTCCAAACAATAGAATTCTAATTCTATTATTACAAATAGGCGATAAGTGACACTGATGACATTTACGGTTACTACCTCTATACTTCACACTGTCACCGTCACCCAGTGGTACTCAACAAGCAAGATATTATTCATTAAAGTAGCACTTTTAAGTTAAGTTTTCAAACGGATAACGAAAGTAATTTTATATGCTAACGAGTTTAAAAAATACTATTTATTTTGCTGGTGGCAATTTATAATAGCTTCATACCATTGATATAGAAGTTGGCATTAACGTTCGAGTGATAAAGAAAACAAAGAAACCTTGTGTTTGTTGAGTCAGTGCATATGACCCTTGCTCAATTTCTATATTGTTATGTCAATGAACACTTCAATTTAGCAACGTTGTCATGTTGCTTATAGAATCTCTTTCTTACGGGAAACTGTTTTCCAGAGCTATAATGATAATACTATTCCATCAAATCTGAGCAACTGTTTTCAGGCAAACATTATGTATCAGAAAAACACTACCATTTCATAAAGCTCGGTAAATTTGCAGATTAGCTCCCGAACGCTTTAAAAAAATTGTTTTCAGAAACACTACTAGGACCCCACCTGGATGCACAAACCACAAGAAAAATGTATTGTTCACACCCACCCAAGGAAGTTACGGGACTGGGAGTGAATAGGGGTGCTGGGCGGGGTAGGTAGTAAAAAGGAAATATGAGCAGAAAATGCGAAGAAAACTGCTTGAAAGCTGTCTATTTGAAGCCATATCCCCATTAAACCCTGCCTACCCCGCACAGCACCCCTATTTGCCCTAGGTCACGTAACTTCTTCGGGGGGGTATGAACGAGAAGTTTTTCTTGTGGCTTATACAACGAGGGTGGTTGTATGCACACGAGGGGGAAGGAAAATGCCTACGACGAAGCAGGGAAACCACCGCCCGTTCGACTTTCGGCAGGGTTGGGGGTGGCTGCTTCGTCGTGGGGATTTTCCTTCCCCCTCGTGTGCATACAACCACCCTCGTTGTATAAGCCACAAGAAAAACTTCTCGTTCATACCCCCCAAGGAAGTTACGTGACCTGGGGCAAATAGGGGTGCTGTGCGGGGTAGGCAGGGCTTAAGGGGGATATGGCTTCAAGATGTGAAAAAGACAGCTTTCAAGCCCGTTTTATTCGAATTTTCTGCTCATATTTCCATTTTACTACCTACCTCGCCCAGCACCCCTACTCACTCCTGGTCCCGTAACTTCCTTGGGGGGTGTGAACAAGAAATTTTTCTTGGGGTTTGTGGATCCACGGGGGGCCCTAGGCAGGTTTCTCAAAGCAGTTTTTTGAATAGCGTTCGGGAGTTAAACTTCAAATTTACCTAAAGCTCTACTACCATAACGACCAAATTAAACATTAAAAAAAAAAGGTTGTTTTTGCCAACGTGTGTAGGCAAACGCAGTATAGATCACTCTCCTAAACATTTTAAGGCAGACAAAGAAAGAATATACAAGGTTATTGATAAAAAAACGTCTTAGTATATGACCCTGGGATTGGCCTATGACAATAAAAAAGAAACAATATAGTTGGAGTTTCTATGTCATAACAATTAACTGATAGAGTAGCCGAGTTCGACAGATGAGTAACCTGTGGAATTCAGTTTATAAAATAGGGGGTGTGGGACTGATAATCGGCAAGTCAACTCTTCTCACTCGTATGTTGTAGAACCGGTTTCTGATGAGTTGTGGATGGTGTTCTTTATCTATATGTGTGTAAGAGGAATGAATAAATTAATCCCTCTGATAACGCTAACTTTGTTAGCGAAACGATGGTCAGGTCTAAAAACTGTATTGTGATGAATTGGGTTCTCCAAATTGTACTTATTAGATCAGATATAATAATAATGGATAAATCCTTAAAATTGGTGGCGTTGATTAATGTGGCCATTCCCAATACCAATAATTTGGAGACAAAGCACAAAAAGAAGATCATCAAGTGCGGAGACCTCGAGATGCAAGTGAGGAAACAGTGAAACACTTGGGGAGCACCTTATTTATAAGGCTACGCAGAAAGCGATAATCCTTACACCCGCCCATATTGTGTGGAGATTTCTGGGAAATGACGAAGTGTTGTATCTTTGTTTTGGGCTTGACAATTTGGAACGAGCTATAAATCTCGGAAAAATGTGCGAATGGCAACCAGCCGCAGCCATCTCATCCTTCAAAATACAATACAATAAAACTTGGAATGGATTACATCTGAGAGCAATCCTTTTGCTATCTGAGATACCTGGGACGGAGTGTGAAAGCTCTTTAGGCTACGTCGATAATGACAAATATACACAAAGATAATAAAACAAAAATGAATTGTTTTAATTTCGAAGCTATGCATAACGGAAAGAAGACACAATCTGGAAAATGTATAAAACTTAACTGTCAATGTTACCTAGGCTGTCATTTAATTATACTTAAGAACACCATAATTAGTAAAGAGAGTAAGCGAGAGTAGAAAGATGGTTAGTTGGACATAATTTCTGAGATACAAAAACATTTTGACAACAATAATATTTGAAGAACATATAGGTAATTGTATAAACTTAGGAAGAAGAGCGTCACTAGTACTGGCTGTCGTGCAGAACGTGATCAAGTCTCTGAGAAATGGTGAAAATTAAAAGATAAACATACATGATTTTTATCCGCTTGACATAATCGGTAGCAAAACACAATTTTGAACACTGTTAATTCCTATCTAACTTGACCCTTTGAAAACAAAAAAATTGGGTGGAATACCACATTTTGAAAATTGAAGAAGACTTGCTTTGACATCGTCTTTTTAAATAAAATATTAACGAAGAAAGCAAATTTAGTCCTTGCTTTTTGAAAATCATTAATTTTTTCGAGCACCATTGAGCAAATTGAAATCTTTGTATAGTACGTTGAATATAGAAATAATTTTTCTTTTAATAGAAATATCACACAACCGAACTTGATCATTAAACATTTTTCGAGTGGTAATTACTCTTCAAAGGGGGTTGGGGCGGGTAGAAAGATATTTACTTAACAAAGTGACTTTATATAGTTTACTTTTTATATCGTAAACCTAGCTACCGAATTTGGTTATCATAGCTTTTTTACTTTTTGAGATAAACATTTTTTTCGAATGAAAATTCAAAATGTTCCCGGAAAACCTAGTCCGATTTTCCTGACTAACGAACTTATTCAAGCCATTTACAAAAGGAACGTACATGCCAAATTTTATCAAAATCGGCCCATTATTCTTTGAGTTATCGGTGATATATATATATATATATATATATATATATATATATATATATATATATATATATATATATATATATATATATATATATATATATATATATATATATATATATACATATAAAAATTGAGACCGACCCCGGATATGGGTTCTAGGGGTCCTTGTTCGCGCTCAAAATTTTTTTCAAAATTCAAAAGTCGGGATCTTCCCATTAGTGAATTTTTTCTACGAAAATTCATTAAAAATGCACACTGTTTTGCAAAGTAATACACATTGCTTTTACTGTACTTAAATTTAAGTCGATAAGTATCACATGTATATTTTGTGGGCTCAGTATTATATAATTAATATTACTATTGAGTTTCTTAGCTTCTAGCTATATAGTTATTAATATTATTAACTCTTAAGCTTAAAGCTATATAATAGAAAAATCATATATTATGCAAATATAATGAAGGTTAAATTAATGTCTTAATTTAAATCATAGAAAAGCTAAATAAATCAATAAAAAGGCGTTTTTGTGTTTTAGAAATTAAATGGAATTGATGGAAACGACAATAAAACCGATTTAAAATTTTTAATAATGTGAAAATAAGTCAATGTCACTAAATTTGCTTCTTAGTGAGAATTTTAGGATAGTTATCTGACAACATTGCATTGTTTTTGTAACTGTCAAAACGTCATCAATTGCATGTCGAAGCAGTTGTACAGTGAGCATCTAAACAGAAACAGAAGCGACGTGCTAGGTCGCGGAGCATGGAGCCAGCTTAGTTTGCTATTGGAGTTGTAACGAGGCGGTGCGATATTTGTAGATAGTGTCGTTTATCTTGGACCCCTCCAGACGTCCGAGCGGGGCCCTCGTGCGCCGTGCGCCTCGTTATTCGTATTCGTTACATCGTGATTTTACGGTGCTGTCTCACTCGGTGCGAGTGTTTCCGAGTCGCGCTGCTCACCAGTCGCTAAGATGGCGACATGTGTTTAACTGTTTGTGAAATGGATTGCAGTGATTCACGGTTAACAGCAGTGACAAAAGCACAAACAAAACATCTCATTAAAAGTACAGCTAGTTAAGTTCGTGAAGGGGAACAGTAAGGGCAGTAGCAATGCGGGAGTTTAAAGTTGTGGTGCTCGGATCGGGTGGGGTTGGAAAAAGTGCACTGACAGTACAATTTGTTTCCGGATGTTTCATGGAGAAGTACGATCCCACGATAGAAGACTTCTACAGAAAAGAAATCGAGGTAGACAGTTCCCCATGTGTACTAGAAATCCTGGACACGGCCGGCACGGAGCAGTTCGCTAGCATGCGAGACTTGTACATAAAGAACGGACAAGGGTTCGTGGTGGTATACAGTCTCACCAACCACCAGACCTTCCAGGACATCCGGTCTATGAAGGAGCTGATCACCAGGGTGAAGGGGACAGAACGAGTGCCAATCCTACTCGTCGCAAACAAAGTAGACCTGGACCACCAGCGGGAGGTCCCCACGGCGGAGGGCAACGCGCTCGCCCAGCAGTGGGGTTGTCCCTTTATAGAGGCCTCCGCCAAGAACAGGACCAATGTTAACGAAGTATTTGCTGAAATCGTGCGGGAAATGAACTATAGCCCCGAGAAAGAAAAGAAAAGTTATTGCTGTTGTACTGTGCTCTAATAGTGTCTCTGTATGTGCTGTACTGACTGATGACTGATAATTATTGATAATGATAATGACTGTACTGTGTCTTAACTCTCAGCAGTAGCACCAGCACCGGGTTGCTCTTCTTTTGTTAACAGCTTGGATCCCACGAAAGGAAGGAACTGCAAGTGTTATAACTGGTGACCGCGTTCCCTGTTCTTCGGCACCCACGTGAGTTTGTGACACTGGACTGATGCTCATTTCTAGTATACTTATTTCCGATAAATATGGCTTAGACTGCACAATATCTATATTTTTATACATTGATCAATCAACGGAAACGATGCATAAATATTTTATTTAGAATTTATAACTATCATATCTACCAAAACTGTAAAAATAGTGCCTATTTAAAATAGAAACAAAGAATGATGTTGAGGATAAACAATTGAAGGTCGAAGGGACTGTAGAAGAGATTGATAGATAGTAACTGTAATAATAATAACAATAAACAGTTGACTGTCAAGAGTAATTCGTAATATAAGTCTCGAGTCAGTGGTAACTTGATGTGCATGAGTGGCTGTATGGGCCGCACCGTGGCCTTCAGAGGTCGAACAAGTCAGCAACTCACCCGGCCTAAGAAAAAACGGATCGCCATAACCGATTTCCACTATGCGATGTTGATATCATTTCTTGATATAAAATATACAATTGTATTATGTCCGCTCATCTGTAAATATTTATTAAAGCCATAAGCCAATTTTTTGAGAGATCTGTGTTTTGTAAACAACTTTCTTAATCAAAAGTGATGTGCTTGAAAGATGCGTGCTTCTAGACTACTAAAATATATGTTTTTGTAATTACTTGAAAATGTTGATATGGTGTGCGTGTGTTTCTGAGAGCCAAAAAGGATATGTGATATATACGTATTATAATAAAAGAAAAAATAAGTGGAATATTTGTTTCATTTGTGTTCCCATTACACTCAAGGTGCTAGTCTCGAAAATGTAGGTAAAGCAGTGTTCAAGGTATTATTCTTTCTTAATTTTTGAAATATAAAATTACTCAAGAATAATCGTAACTGATTTTTTGTATCAAATGTTTAGATTACCTTAGGAATAACGTCATTTTTAAACATTTGAAGAACTGTCATTTTATAAAAACCCCGTATTCAAAATTTGACACCTAATTTGGATACATGGAGTTGATTTTTAAATGTAAACTTTTAAAATTTTATATACTTAACAATATTAGAAAACTATTTTTGGTACATTCATATTCTCACTTTTTCAAATATTGTTTTGTAGTTTTGTTTCTAAAAATTGTCTGATGTGATTGTTGTATAGTTTTCGATTATATTTCTAGCCTAGTTATGTTTAACATGATTTATGTTATTATCATTGAACCAAACATTATAATTTACTAGTTCCCTGATTCTATTTCTTCAGTAATGAGCTTTATATTACTTTATTGATAATATTTAATGATTATTTTAAATACAAGAAGTCCGAAAATGTGATAGTCTTCATATTGTTAATACTAAAACTTATTGTAATAGGGAATAAGTATATAGACAAATAATATTTTAAATTTAATAGTTATTTTTTTTTTGTAATTAATGTGTATATTTTATACGTACAAACGTGATTTTAATAGTTTTTATTCAATATTATCAAACTGTTTTCTTGTATGTTAGTGGCATACCTGCATACTAATTAAATACCTATGTTTTACCATTTTCCGTATTTAATATTCAGATTTATTTTTTGCTAAGATTTCTTTTAATCATAATTTTATACAAATAAATGTTTTTAAATTTGAACTTGTAGGTGTTTTTATTTCGTATATTTAAATCACCAATGTTTCAAACAATTCTACAAATTAAAAAGATTTTTGACTTTAGAGTTATTAAATAAGAGATACCTACATACTACATACACATGAAATTACATTATATTGTTCAGTAATCCGATGAAGAATCTACTAACTACTTGTTTTTGTGCTTACATGGCTTCTGACTGAAAGTAAATAGAGCGTTTATTTTTGTACTAAAACTAAGATTATGTTGTGACATGATGTTCTAGTTGGAGGGTTTCTCTCTTACATTAGAAAAGATAATAATGGAATTATCTTCTTAACATTTAGTTGTTTGTTATAAAAAAGTTACTTCTAAAACGTGAAATAGCCAAGAAATCTATTTTTTTTTCAGATACTGAAAATCAATTTAACAGACAGTATTTGATTCAATAATTTCATAAAAATTATTAATTTATTTTTACCTAATAAGATGAGGTTAATGTGGATAATTAATAAAGCCAGTTAAATTAAAAACCATGTTAACTGTTCTAAAATATTAAAAACGTTAGCATGCAAATTTGTGTGTTATGTTACCACTAAAGTAAAAATTTTAATAAGCCATGTATATACTGGTTTCATTTATAAACCATTTAATTGATACCATATACTAGTAAAAGTTTGGACGCAGCAAATGCGTTATGGTAGTGAATTTTCATAAAAATGTTTTTAATAGCAAATATGTGTGTTGTTTTTTAAGAAAGCAGGCATCAAATTTGGTTACCAGTATAACCTATATAGTAGAAACAATGAGCCATCTTTCATCAAAATAACTGTATTTTTTTTGAAAATGTTCAAAAATTTCCGAAAGCAAACTTAAAGCGTTCCCGAAAAAACTGATTTCTTGGTCAACTTTATAGGTTAATAGCAAATTGAGATATTCAAATTTGAAGCATTTAATGAAAATTCGCAACCATAACAAACAAACACGCATTATATTTCGATGTTTCGACGACTTATGGGCCACCCTGTGATTGTAGAAATAATTTTTTAAGATGTAGCTCAAGACACCGTATAATTAATGTATACACATTTTTTTTCGTATCGTGTATAATAACGGATATATTGAGCTTTATTGATATTTTACGAAAATTCGACAAAAATTATATACTATTAAACGATAAACTCTATAGCTAAGACTACTGCCAAAGCATCAGAGAAAGGGCCTATTTGAAATGAATTTTCTGGAAATATTTTAGTAAAACGAAGGCCAATGACGGTTGAAGCTGAGACTTCAGGGTTTGTAAAACATTCTTCTTGAGACATTTTCTTTCCATAGCCCGTATTAGCTTCAAGTTCTTTGCCTAAATGTTGCCAATTTGGACGTTTTAAATCGCGACTTTGACGTTTTGAGGAAAATTCCAATTTATTTTTATTTAAATGCCTATAACTTTTTTGTCTTTTAACTTACAGAGCTAAATTTTGGCAGGTAATATACGTATAATGATATAAACCTGTGCACCAAATTTGGTACAGTTCATACTGTGAAATTAACATCAACCAAGGTTTTGGCATTGTGGTTGAGTTAGTTGAATGTCTGCACGTTCCGCCCTTCGAAGAGGGACGCAAATCCGTCTATTCCGTGTATCATGAAATGTCAGGCACGTTAAAGGTCCCTACCATCCTTACAGTAACGCAGGGGTTCGTCGAAACTTCCAGGATAGTGTAAATTCAATGTGACTTTTTTTATAAATGTTGTTTTAAATGTACAAGACAAGTATTTTTATAGTTTGTCTAAAAAATATATTTTTTTTCGATAAAACTCTACCAACAAAAGCAATTATGTGTGAAGCATAAAGGCATAAGCTATATTTTAAATTAAAAGTCTTAATTTAAAAGATTGTATTGATGCAATAAAAAACTTTGTTATTTCCGGAGATATAAATTTTTTTGAAAGAAAACGCAAAATTTTCCGGAAAAACCTGGGCTGCCTAACAAACTTATTCAAGCCACTTGCAAAAGGAAGGTATTCACCAAATTTTATCAAAATCGGCCCTTTATTTTTTGAGTTATCGGTGTGATATATATATATATATATATATATATATATATATATATATATATATATATATATATATATATATATATATATATATATATATATATATATATATATATATATATGTATAAACATATAAAAATTGAAACTGACCCCGGATATGTGTTCTAGGGGGCCTAATTAGCGCTCATTTGAAGAAATTTTTTCAAAATTCAAAAGTCGGGATCTCCTTATTGGTGAATTTTTTTAAAGAAAATTCCACTAAAACGAAAAAGACACGGAACACCATAGAAAGACGAATAAAAGTGTGCTAGAGGAGGCGAGAGAAGAAATATGCTTGCTAAAAGAATTTCAGAGTAGGAAGACAAAATTGAATTTTTTCAAAATTCAAAAGTCGGGATCTCCTCATTAGTGAATTTTTTTAAAAGAAAATTCGCTAAAACGAAAAAAACACGGCACACCCATAGAAAGACGAATAAAAGTGTGCTAGAGGAGGCGAGAGAAGAAATATGTTTGCTAAAAGAATTTCAGAGTAGGAAGACAAAACTGAATTTTTTCAAAAGTCGGGATCTCCTCAATAGTAAATTTTTTTAAAAGAAAATTCACTAAAATGTAATGTCACTTGTTTCATTACCGATGTTAGCTTGTTCGGGTACAAAAATTGTCCACAGAAACTAACATCGTTCTCGAAACAGCTGATCTACGTTTCAATAATGTGTCGTCAGCACATAATTACTTGCTTTATATTTATAATTAATTATTTGTCATTTGACTCTCTGTAGGTCTCAATGATTTAACTAATAGAATTTCATAATAATATTAACAATTACAGTTGGCAACGTCATTTGAAAATAATATTACCTTTCCAACTTGTATTAAAACCGTGAAAATTAAACTTGTTACCTCTTGCCTGATAAGGAAATTATTGATAAAACCGAGTAGGAGCTTCTGTGTGTTTTTTTTTTGTTTTTCTTTAACTCTGTTTTCGCTACTATGACCAAACTGACGGCAGGGAGCAGTTTCACCTCACTATCATGGAAATTTTGCAGAACCCCTGCTTTTCTGTCAAGAGGGTAGGGAACGACGGCCTTGCCCCCTCGCAAGAGCGGAACGTGCATACATTCAACTTGTTTGAATACAAGTGTAGGAGCTTGTTTCAAATAAATTCACGAAGATTTGTTATGTCTTCATGTTTATTATTACCTAATTAGGACTTAAGTCCAGAAGAACTTTGGGAATACTAAATGATCTTGCATTTTCTGACGGCCTTGCCCCCTCGGAAGAGCGGAACGTGCACACATTCAACTTGTTTGAATACAAGAGTAGGAGCTTGTTTTAAATAAATTCACGAAGATTTGTTATGTCTTCATGTTTATTATTACCTAATTAGGACTTAAGTCCAGAAGAACTTTGGGAACACTAAATGATCTTGCATTTTCTGAGATAAATCAGTGTTTAGCTTATTTTTGCAACCATAAAAAATTAAAATAGTGTTGACAATTGAATCATAACTTCCACATCCTTATGATAATCTCCGCAGGAAGATTTTGTCATGAAGTGTATTTGAGGTCGATGACTTGATTACAAAGAAATTAATATTTAACCGTTTCATAATCAACCCGGGCTTGAATTTCATGAGAAATTGTCAGATGTTTAGCAATATTCGTATTAGTGAATTTTTATTTTAAAAAATTCACTAAAGAGAGGTATGGATGGTGACACTTTGCAAAAAAAATTTCAAATGAGCGCGAACTAGGTCCCCTAGAACCCATATCCTGGGTCAGTTTCTATTTTTATAAGTATATATATATATATATATATATATATATATATATATATATATATATATATATATATATATATATATATATATATATATATATATATATATATATATATATATATATATATATATTTGTGTGTGTATGTATTCAACCGATAATCCAAAAAATAATTAAGCGATTTCCATGAAACTTGGCAAGTGCCCTTTTTTTATTAATGCCTTGGATGAGTTCGTTATCCAAGAAAATCGGGCAAGGTTTTCCCGGAAAATTTTGAGTTCTTTCTAAAAAAAAATTTTTTCTATTAAAAATTACAAAGCTATTTTAATGAAATTTTGTGGATATGTTGTCTTGGGTAAGGCCTTACTAGGTACCAAAATTGAACTTTCTAAGTTTATAGAAAATTAAGTAGTTCAATTTTTTTTTTTCTCCGAAAATTACTTATTTTAATGAAATTTGGTGAATATGTTTCCTTGGGAAAGGTCTTACTACATACCAAAATTCAACTTTCTAAGTTTATAGAAAGTTGAGTTATTCTATGGAACTACACGGTGAATTACAGATTGTCGCTCTAGACATATCCAAAGCATTCGACCAGGTCTGGCACGCAGCGCTGCTTAATAAGCTTACGGCCTATGGCATACCACGAAAACTCTGTACCTGGACAGCAAATTTCCTCTCCAACCGGAGCATTTATGTTGTCGTGGATGGACATTCCTCTAAACTGTATCCAATTAATGCAGGAGTTCCTCAAGGTTCAGCTTTATCCCCTACTTTGTTTCTTCTCCACATCAATGACCTCCCCTCTAGCACATCCAACCCAGTTCACAGTTACGCAGACGACAGCACCCTCCACTCAAATATACAATATTCTAAGCCTGTCTCTTTAGTCCAATTAGATGAGGATCGTAGACTCATGGAGGGTTCTGTCTCCGTGGATCTCCAAAAAATATCAGACTGGGGAAGTAGAAATCTTGTACAATTCAACCCCACCAAATCTCAGTTTTGCTTTCTTTCTCATAAGAGATACACCAGCCCTAGACCCATCACAATGAACAACCAAGTTATTCAAAGTAATGAGTCCTTTTCACTTGTTGGCATTTCTGTGGACAGAAATCTCAATTGGCACCAACATGTCACATCAATTGCAGAAGCGGCTGCTAAGAAATTAGGTTTTCTCTTCCGGACTCGCAAATACTTTTCACCAGCTAATCTCTACCTTATATACTTCACAAATAAGGCCAAACCTCGAATACTGCTCCCACATCTGGGGTGCCGCTTCTACACTCGCTATCCTGGACTCCATTCAGAAGAGAACTATACGTCTCATCGGTGACCCTACCCTCACCCAAAGGCTGCCATCCCTTGCCCGCCGTCGTGCCGTTGGTGACCTCTCTCTCTTTTATAGATATCTGTACGGGCACTGCTCAGCGGAGCTTTCTTCCATAGTTCCTCCACCTGCTGCCCCCAACAGATCTACCAGGGGAACAGAGCGAATGCACCCTTTTACTGTCCAGATCACCAGACGTAGAACATCTTGTTATGCCCGCTGTTTTGTCCCGAGGACTTCAAAGTTGTGGAATTCCTTGCCAGCACATGTTTTTCCTTCTCCTCCGAACCTCCAAACCTTCAAGTCCAGAATTGCCTCTTTCCTCCTTGTCGACACTCACGGTACGATAGTATTTAGGCTGTAAGCCCTCGTGGTGTGTTGTTGAAATAAAAAAATAATAAAAAAAATTCAAATTTGAAGCATTTAATACAAATTCACTACCATAACGCACTTGCTGCGTCCCGAACTTTTTTTGTACCCATAAATCTCTAAAACCTACATATTACTCGAATTTAAATGGAAAAGTGTCGAATTTTCTCAAATCAACCCGCTATTTCTTTTCTTTCTTCTGAAGTGACTTTACTCACAAACAATCCAGACTATCCGCCTGTCTACCAAATTTGATGTCGATGGCTCAATTAAATAATTTATTGTCATATTATTCGCAATTAAATTCACATTCAGCAGAATACCACATGAGTGGTAAAATGAAAAGTTTTCTAATAAACAAACCCTGAAACTTTATATTACTCCAGCTTTAACGAAAAAAAAAATAATGCAAATTTTCACCAAATCACCCGTCATTTCTCGCTTATCCTCTGGAGCGATTTCACTCAAAAACAATCTGAAAATCCGAACCATTCGTTTGTCGGGTGCTAACTATATCAAATTTGAACAGTATTTCAATTGGTTCGAAAGTTATCGTGCCTACTATAACAGACAGACGTACAGACCGACAAAAAAATTTTTGTTCCGAAATCACGTTTTCTATATGTTTTGAGACTTTACGCCGTTTTGGCAGAAAAGAATGTCGAAATTTCTGTCACCGGTACCACACTCCCACACGTGAAAATGTGGAAGTGAAATCCGAATGCAACAAGTGTGTTACGGTGGTGAATTTTCATAAAAATATTTTAAATTCCAACATGGAATTCAATTTTCCGTTAACATAGAAACTACAATTTTGGTCCCTAGTAAATTCTATAGAGACAACAAGTGTACCAAAGTTTATTATTTTCGGAAATACAATATTTGTGCGATTTTTTGTAGATACACTGGTCTAAAATAACCTGTTTAAGTTATTCATAAAATAAATATATGTGCCAAATCAGTAATTTTTTGTGAATTTTCTTAAAAAAAATTCACTAATGAGGAGATCCCGACTTTTGAATTTTGAAAAAATTTCTTCAAATGAGCGCTAATTAGGCCCCCCAGAAAACATATCCGAGGTCAGTTTGAATTTATATATATATATATATATATATATATATATATATATATATATATATATATATATATATATGTATCACACCGATAACTCAAAAAATAATGGGTCGATTTTGATTAAATTTGCTGAAAAAATTCCTTTTGCAAATGGCTTGGATAAGTTCGTTCGCCAGAAAAATCTGCCCAGGTTTTCCCGGAAAATTTTGTGTTTTCTTTCGAAAAAAATTTATATCTCCGGAATTAACAAAGGGCAACCAAATTTGGTACGCAGGTCTAGATCCTTATAGGTAAGTTACCTACCAAAATTTAGCTATGTAGGTCAAAAGACAAAAAACTTATAGGCATTTAAAGAAAAATAAATTTTCCTCAAAACGTCAAAGTAGCGATTTAAAATGTCAAAATTGGCAACATTTAGGCAAATAACTTGAATCTAATACGGGCTATAGAAATAAAATGTCTCGAGAAGAATGTTTTACAAACCCTGAAGTCTTAGTTTCAACCGTCATTGTCCTTCATTTTACTAAAATGTTTCCAGAAAATTCATTTCAAATAGACCCTTTCTCTGATGATTGGCAGTAGCCTTAGCTATAGAGTTTATCGTTTAATGATATATAATTTTTGTCGAATTTTCGTAAAAAATCAATAAAGCTCAATATATCCGTTATTATATAAGATATGAAAATTTTTTGTATATATTAATTATAGGGTGTCTTGAGCTACATCTTAAAATAATATTTCTACAATCACAGGGTGGCCCATAAGTCGTTGATGATACAAATTTCCTTTTTTTTTAATCAAACACGCCTTATGCTATTGCATTTTTGCATTTTCCATCGAAATATAATGCATGTTTGTGAGAAAAGAAATTCTGGACGCAGCAAGTGCGTTATGGTAGCTAATTTTGATCAAATGTTTCATATTTGAACAGCTCAATTTGCTATTAACCTATAAGGTTGACCAAGAAACTTGTTTTTTCGGGAACACTTTAAGTTTACTTTTGGAAATTTTTGTACATTTTCACACAATAAAGTTATTTTGATGAAACATGGCACATTGTTTTTACTATATAGGTTATACTGGTAACCAAATTTGATGCCTGCTTTCTTAAAAAACACACATATTTGTTATTAAAAACATTTTAATGAAAATTCACTATCATAACGCACTTGCTGCGTCCAGAATTTCTTTTCTTACAAACATGCATTATATTTCGATGGAAAACTTAAATTTAACTTATTGTTTGGATTATATATACCTACTATATACAGTGGCGGCTTGACAATAGGGTCAAATGGTCATTGACCTCCCAATCAAATAATCAAATCAATAAAAACTTATTTAAAAATTTAAAAATTTAAAAAAATACATCTATAAGAGTATCTTTAACAACAAACCATCCAACAATATCTAAAAAAGTGTATGGAATCTTCAATTTTCATCCTTACATTACTTACACAGCTTAAAAGTCGCAAACGTTATGTCCCGGTCAAAAATAAGATTTGCCAAATATGCCTGTCCTTTTAAATGTGTGTATATTACTCCACTGCGGCTTAAGACTACCGGGGAGCGAGAAAGAATCATCATAAATTCAACGTGTTAAAACGAGCGAAAAGTCGGGGTTCAGGCAATGACCGAGAACACCCAATGTGTCGTCTGGCGTCACCTCCCTCGGCAATTTAGATATATGTTTGTTTACTATTGCAGTCTTTCCGTTAAACTTGTTATCGGCGTCATCGTCATCCAAGGTGTCGAGCGGAGATTTCATAAATTAATAGTTACTAATTACAATTACTATATTAAACCAGTTATTAAACATAAAATTTTTAAAATGTCGGATCTTTGTATTGTTTGTGAAATTGTGTTTAGAAAGAAAGCAACAGTTTATCATTCGAAAAGCGCCTGGAATTTAAACAGCTTGGGCGGCCCTTACCCGAACTTACGTTAAAGCAAGTGACTCAGGACAAAAATAAAAGTGTAAATAGGTATTTCAAAAAAAACGATGTATGATTTGTATGATTTTATGTGGCTGCAAAGACGAGGACATGTTTTTTTTGCTTTCCGTGTTTGTTGTTTTCTCCTTTGTCCGATGTTTGGAGTAAAACAGGTGTAAATGATTTAAAACATTTGAAAGAGAAAATTAAGAAACATACTTTAGCTGCAGATCATATCAAGTCCATGGTGAGTTTTTCAGCCCTTGGCAAAGTGGACATTAGACTTCAACTCGATAGTGCCTACAGAAAATCTGTGCAAGCTTTTAACGTAACTGTAACTCAAAATCGGTACATTTTAAATAAAATATTAAACTGTATTAAATTCTACGGAGCCTTTGAACTCGCTTTGAGAGGTCACGATGAGACTGAGACTTCAGAAAATCCAGGGATTTTTCGTGGACTTGTAAATTTTGTGGCAGATTTGGACCCAATTTTTAAAGACCATTTATAAATCATTTAAAGGAATTTCAAAAACTATACAAAATGATTTACTGGATTCGATATTGTTTGTCTCACCTGAATGTATCAAAAAAGAAGTGAAAAATGCCCCATTTTTGGGAATTCAAGTAGACGAATCCACAGATAGTTCCAATAAAACACTAATGGTTTTAATAATTCGCTACGTTCTGGAAGGTATAATTTTTAAAGGGTTCTGGAAATTCATAAAACCGGAGGGAAAAACGGCTGACGATTTGGCAAAAGTAATATTTCTAGAATTGGAAAATTTGGGGGTTGAACCAGAAGAATTAATTGCTCAGTGTTACGATGGCGCTTCAGTAATGAGTGGAAAATTTGGAGGGGTTCAAAACAAGATTAAATAAAAATATCCAAATGCTCATTTGCACAATTTTTGGCCTACGGCGCTTTTTTTTCCAGAAAACCACTTTTTATAAATACAGTTGACCTCCCTATCAAATTAACCTC
Source organism: Tillus elongatus (assembly GCA_964006375.1). Taxonomy (NCBI): domain Eukaryota; kingdom Metazoa; phylum Arthropoda; class Insecta; order Coleoptera; family Cleridae; genus Tillus; species Tillus elongatus. The sequence goes on along the minus strand of OZ023269.1, from coordinate 110,509,536 downwards.
GAGCCGCCACTGACTATATATAATATAATCACAACGATAACTAAAAAATTAATGGCCGATTTTGATTAAATTTGGGAAGCACAGCTTCCTTTTGTAACTGGCTTGGATAAGTGCGTTAGGCAGGAAAATCCCACCAGTTTTTCTGAGAAAATTTTGGGTTTTATTTCGAAAAGTTCTTGTACATATCTTCAAAAATAACAAAGCCATGGCAACCAAATTTGATACGCACGTTTCTACTATAAAACTCCTACATACCAAAATTCAAAAACAAAAAAGTTATAAGCATTAAAAAAAAAAGGTGCCCCTGGTGATCAGAGGACACAGGACCAAAATATTCTGTGCGGTTAACGAAATCTATTGAATATTGCAGACAAAGATTAACTTTTTTTTGGGGCAAAAAGCTCAAGAAGTACCAGATAAAATACTTGGAAGATGTTTATAATTTTTCTTAAAATGTCAAAAGTCGCGATTTGAAACGTTAAATTCGGCGATTTTTAAACAAAAATTCTGAAAAGAATGCGGTGTATGTAGAAGAAATGTGGTAAAAAGTGTGTTTTGCGAAGTCCTAAGTTTCTGCTTAACCGCCATTGTCCTTCATTTTACTAAAATATTTCCTGAAAATTCATTTCAAATAGACCCTTTCTTTGATGTTCTGGCAGTAGTTTTAAGTTGAGTCCTTGGTGGTTCAGTGGTAAGAACGTGTATCTCTAATCACAAGGGTACTGAGTTCGATTCCCAGCAGGCGACCCTTTAACTTTTTGAGTATATACTGTAAAATTAAGATTAACCGAAGTCGTTGCATTGAGTTTGAGTAAGGTGAATGTCTGCATGTTCCGCCCTTTGGTCCTGTGTACCAAGCGATGTTGGGCACGTTAAAGATTCCTACTCCCCACCCTCCTTACAGAAACGCAGGGGTTCGGCGAAATTTTTAGGATAGTGGGGTGAAACTGGTGCCTGGCGTCGGTGATTGGCCATAATCGCGAAAAGAGACCGACGTTAAGAAACAAAAGAAAAACATTTATCGAGTTTGTGATCTAATAGTCTAATATTTTTTTAACATAGTAAATTTGAAAGAGTCCCATTTTTGAGGCAATACGTCGATAAACGGATAAACCATATATCCAGCAGTAAGAGTTTCGGACGTGGCACGTGCATTTTCATAAACCATTTTATTAAACTTTAATAACTGATTATCTATTAAATTATTATCAAAAACAATAAAGTTAGCCATTTGGTACGTAAATAATTTATATATAGCACGTCCCAAATTTCGCACGAAAATCACTGGGTTTTCTTGTGTAATGATAAATGGATTCTGCCTTATTTACATTTTTGGAGAATGCAGCGAAATTCTTTTCTACACTCCACCTATAAAAAAATGTTTAGTATAGTTGGCTTGAATGTAAAACAAGGTTTGTCTAATACCTGGACACAATCGGAGCGTTCTTATCTAAAGGTGAAACAAGGTTTGTCTAATACCTGGACACAATCGGAGCGTTCTTATCTAAAGGTGATATGCCTTGGGCAAGAGGATAAACAGCTAAAAGATTGTTTCAGAGTGATTCTATCCATGGATCTGTTACTGTATCATATCCTAAATCATGTTGGTCATCTGCCAGACCTAAAGGCAGTAGTGCTTGTCCTCCCAGTTTCAACAGCCTTTTATGTAAACGTTTAACTTCGCGTTTAATTGTTTATGGAAAACCGAATTTTCAACATTAAAAAAGAAAGTGTATGAGATTTAATCTGTATCGTATAGATTAAGCTGCAAATTTCCACGTGTGTGGTGCCTGCAGTTAGACTCTCATCCTCTTGTTGATTCGAATCTCCGCAGGGGGATCAGTGTAAAAAAGTCTTATGTTTTTTTCAATTATAATAACCGATCAGATTATGTGATTACTCAAAATCGAAATTTTGAAGAAAAATATTTAAATTAACTTTGGTACAAAAAGGTAAGAAATGTTTAATTTGGTAAGCTTATCTGTTTGTATTTTCGTAATACAGGCTGGCGCATTGAAAACGAAACAGACCGATTTGCGCCCAGGGAATTTTTTGTAAGAAACGCTGAAACACGTCACTTTTAATATTGAGGGGGACATGTTTTGACATAAAACTCAACTTTGTCACATAAACCCCTTAAGGGTGGTGATAACAACCCTTATATTTTAAATAGGGAACATGGGTCGAGTGTTACATCATTTGAAAGCTCTTTCTTTTATGAATTCAGCACACTAATTTTGTTGGAAGTTTTATCAACTCGTTTAAAAATTATTCACAGTTGGAGTTGCAAGAACGTATTTCATTCATTGTGATAATAAATGCACTAATTAGTCAATTTTTGACAAAAAAACAAAACCAAACGTTCAAAAATGTTTATTCAGTTAAGTAAGTGTTCAAATTGTTGACCACCAGCTTCCATACAAAAGTACAAATTTTGTTCAAAACGAGCTCTGGCATTCTGGAGCATTTGTGGAGTTATTAGACGGCATTCTTCAACAATGCGTCGTCGTAATTCTTCCAGAGACTCCGGTTCTGTTGCGTAAATTCTACTCTATAAATGGTCCCATAGAAAGAAGTTAAATCCGGTGATCTAGGGGGCCACTCAATAGCACCTCTACGCCCAATCCATTGTCCTGGAAACTCTCTGTTCAAAAACTCCCTAACACGTTGTGAAAAATGCGGACAAGCTCCATCTTGTTGAAACAATAATTGATTTTCTTGATAGCGATCATCATTTTCAACAATGTCAATTAGTAGAGGGTAAGCGATATCTTCTAGTAACTCCAAATACGTTTTGCCACTCAAATTGCCATCAAGAAAAATTGGTCCGATTAAACGGTCTCCAAAAATGCCAGTCCAGGCATTCAATTTCTGTGGAGTTTGAGTGTGGACTTCGTGAACATTTCTTGGATTATCTGCCCAATAACGACAATTATGACTATTGACTGTAGAGTTTAATAAAAACGTACACTCGTCTGAAAAACAGATATTGAAATACTGAACACAGTTCCCGTTATCCGCGATTCGTGCAGCATAACTTTACAAAACTCCAGCCGCCGATCAAAATCATCTTCGTTCAGTTGTTGTACAACATGAATTATACGGGTGAAATTTATGATGTTTTAATATTCGCTGAATAGTTCTTCTTTTGATGTTTGAAACAGTGGCCAATTTTCTCGTGCTCAAAGTTGGATCTGCAGCAATTTGTCCTAAAACTTTGCAACTAACTCCAAACTCTATTTTCTGTTAACATGTCTGTTCGGATGTCGTACATTAAACAAATTTGCGGTACGGTTGGCACAGTCATCGTTTTTGAAAAAAAGAGTAATTATTTCAACTCTTTCTTCTACAGAATACACCATTGTAAAATTAATTTTCGGTTGTACTATCAAGTATCAAACCGACTTCTATCTACCAAATTTGATGTCTTCCATTAAAAAAACATAAAAGATTTTTATGAAAATTCGCTACCATAACGCATTTCTTGTGTCCAGATTTCTTTTTACATTGAAATATCACGAAGTCCGTTCTAGGGAAGTTAGTTTTTTTTTGTTTTATTCTCAAAATTCGATTTTTCATATGATATTTTCATTTTGGTCCTCCAATATTTTCGAAAATAATACAGATAGTTTAAGGTCGTTGTGAGACACTGTGTACAGCAACCTGTCAAAATAGAATAAATTCTGGACTCGGCAAGTGCGTTATGGTAGTGAATTTTCATAGAAATGTTCTGGCACCAAATATTTTATTATAATTTTTTTTCTTGTAACATAGAAATCTATGTTTTGGTGTATAGTTTACTTTTTATATCGTAAACCTACCTACTTGGTTATCATAGCCTTTTTATTTTTTGAGATAAAAATTTTTTTCGAATGTAAACTCAAAATTTTCCCGGAAAACCTCGTCCGATTTTCCTGGCTAACGAACTTGTCCAAGCCACTTACAAAAGGCAAGTACATACCAAATTTAATCAAAATCGGTTCCTTATTTTTTGTTATATATATATATATATATATATATATATATATATATATATATATATATATATATATATATATATATATATATATATATATATATATATATATATATATATATATATATATATATATATATATATATATATATACAGTGTTAAACACACTTATGGAATAAAATTGATTATTCAGCAAAAAATAGTTTTTGTAGAAAACGCTGAGACACGTGAAGTTTAATTTGTCGAACATTATCTTATAATCATCGTTAAAAAATTAAACTCCCACCATCTTAACCCCAGCGGTTTATCCATGTTTTTAAAATAGCAACCCTACATTTTTTCATTACAATTCAATAGATCACATTTTTCTGAATGCGGAGATACCCCATATGTATGGTCTAATATTACAGTTTTCAATACACGGTGGAAATTTAATACCGGAATATTAAAATTAAGCAGTTCCTAATTTCTGTTATTTTCATTTTCAAATCATCTAAATCAGCAGGTTGCGTTTTATACACTCAGTTTTTAAGGTATCCCCATAAAAAGATATCAAGACGTGTAAGATCTGGTGATCTAGCGGGCCATTCTACGAAACATCTTCGTCCAATCCATCTTTGCGGAAAGACTTCATGTAAATACTCCCGTACTTGAAGAGCAAAGTGGGGCGGTGCACCCTCTTGTTGAAACCATATCCTTTCATGGGGAATATTAGGTTCCATTACATTTGGATACAATTCTGCTAACATTGGGACAACCCGTTCTCACCTTGTGCCTGTGTTCTACACATATCACTATACCCAATCATCATTAATATTTCTGTTCGCAGAGTTTCACTTAAGTATCGCATTATTAGACCAAAAATTAATTGAAATTATCCGAACAAAATTATTAGGATTCAACACAATACACCACAAAATTAAACAGAACTGTTAAATTTCACTTTTCACCCTGCAAACATTGGTAGTTAATAAGAAACGATTAATGATACCAAGTACGTTTTAGATAAAAGACAAGATAAGAAATTTAAGATAAGAGTCAGTGAAGAATTCCAGAGCAGATTATTTCGTTGTGTGCAAGTTGAACATTTATTATAAAAAAGGGAGGTTTTTATTAAGTTTATTTTCAAAATTTGAATTTAACGGTAAACTGTTTAGTTTTAATATTCCGGTATTACATTTCCACCCTGTATTGAAAACTGTAATATTAGACCACACATATGGGGCATCTCCGCATTATATATATATATATATATATATATATATATATATATATATATATATATATATATATATATATATATATATAAACATATAAAAATTGAAACTGATCCTGTATATGGGTTCTAGGGATCCTAGTTCGCGCTTATTTGCAAAAAATGTTTTCAAAATTCATAAGTCGGGATCTCCCTAATAGTGAATTTTTTCTACGAAAATTCACTAAAACTATGATCTTTGTTCTCGTGCTTTCAAAAACTTTATGTCTGTCGCCCTTTGTGTCTGCCGGTCCCTGTTTTTGCCGCCCCTGGCGTTCGTCCAACCTCGCCTCTTAAAGCTCTTGCTTGCGCATTTCTGAAGAATTAATCATTGATTTTGTAACTTTTCGGTAACTGGGAAAGTAAATAAGTAATTTAACTTTGAATTTTCTCACACAGACTACCATTGTACGTATTAATTGAGAATAACAATGAAGACTGTTTTTAAGCTTGAGAGAATTATACGTAACTGAAACAGATGATCTTAATGAGTTATTCTTTAATATGCGGAAGTCTGAAATTCAAATTAACATTGTGCTTGTAAACAAGTTAAGATGACTTGTGGTAGATTAAAATTGCAAAGTATGCTGTGATGTTCGTAAAAAAGTATTCAAATTTAACGTAAGCTCACATTAATAAAACACTTAATGAGTTTTTGAAGGTTTACTTAAATAATTAAATTCAAAATAAAGACTTTATCGTCATTTGAGCGTTGAGAATTCTGTCAGTCAACCAGTGTACACTATAATATCAGGTGTCAACGAAGTAATTAAAGCATCCATCGCTTGCAGATTATAGACGACGAAAGACTGAACTCAGCAACAGCATATCAACAGCAAGTTCCATTCGGTATCGAGTTTCCATGTAAGGAAATTCGACTTACACAAAGTCCGGACGCCACGAATGCGTCATCGTAGCGAATTTTCATCAGAATCGGTTTCCATTAAAACACTGAAGAGCATGCATTTTACGATATGTGAGAAATTCTTAGGTTATTAGATCTGCCAGTTTGAATTATATTACGTCTTAGCTTCTCATACTTTTTTGGGAGGGTACAAAACTTAATTTTATTCTTTGATATCCATCGGTGACTGAACCTATTTTTTAGTGATTTTTTATTAGAAAAAATTCACTAATAGAGAGGTACCGATGGTGAGACTTTACAAAAATGTTTTCAAATGAACGCGAACTAGGACCCCTAGAACCCATATCCGGGGTCAGTTTCAATTTTTATATGTATGTATATATATATATATATATATATATATATATATATATATATATATATATATATATATATATATCTGTGTGTGTGATGGTGTGTGTATCCGCACGATAACTCAAAAATTATTAACCGATTTTGATGAAACTCGGCAAGAATCTTTCTTTTATTAATGGCTTGGAGGAGTTTGTTATCCAGGAAAATCGGACTAGGTTTTCCGGGAAAATTTTGAGTTTTATTTCGCAAAAAAATTTTATCTCCGAAGATTACAAAGCTATGTTGATGAAATTTGGTGACTATGTTGTCTTTTGAAATACCTTCCTGCATACCAAAATTCAACTTTCTAGGTGTATAGAAAATTGAGTTATACAAATTTGAAGCATTTAATGAAAATTATCTACCATAACGCACTTGCTGCGTCCCAAACTTTCTAAATCTTGTGCTCTCCTTGTGGGAAAAAAATTTAAACGCCTAAAACACAGTTTTCTTTGAAGCTGGAAAATTAAAATTCGGTAACTGTAGGTACTGTAGTTTCTTTAAAAGAAACATGTATTACAAATTTAATTAAAATTAAAAAAAAGTTTTTCAGATGAGAATTCAATTTTTTTCCGGAAAAACTGGTCCGATCGGGCTATCTGACGAACTTATCCAAGCTATTTACAAAACGAAGGTACCTGCTAAATTAGAAACGTGGCAGTAATTTTCACTTGTTAATCGCTTTAATGCTTTAATTTTAACCAACCAAATTGCACCGGTTCAAATTTGTATCTGCAAAGTTTAATTCGATATTTTGGTAAAATTTAGTACCTACCCATCCTGCTTCTATAAGGCTTTACTACGTATCGAAAATTTGAAGATATATGTAAACAGATAAAAACGAAATGTAAACCCGGATTTGGATTCTAGGGGGGCGCTCATTTTAAGAAATTTTTTTAAAATTCAAAAGTCGCCATCTCCTCATTAATGATTTTTTTAAGGAAAATTAACTAAAAATTATAGACCGTTAAACCATAAACGTAACTAAAAACATCAGAGAAAGGGTCTATTTCAAATGAATTTTCTGTAAATATTTGAGTAAAAGAACACTCTTCTTGCGATTTGTTCTTTACAGAATCCGTATTTGTTTCAGGTTCTTTGCCTAAATGTTGCCAAGTTTGACGTTTCAAATCGCGACTTTGAAGTTTTGAGGAAAACCCCCCCCTTTTTTTAAATGCCCATAATTTTTTTGCCCTTAAACTTAGACACCTAAATTTTGGTACAAGGTTCACTCGTTATAATGCAAACACGCTCACCTAATTTGGTTGCTCTTGCTTTGTTACTTCCAGAGATATAATTTTTTTCCGAAAGAAAACACAAAATTTTCCGGGAAAACCTGGGCCGATTTTCATGACTAACGACCTTATCCAAGCCACTTGATACTCACCAAATTTGATCAAAATCGGCCCATTATGTTTTGAGTTATTGGTGTGATACATACATACATACATACATACATACATACATACATACATACATACATACATATATATATATATATATATATATATATATATATATATATATATATATATATATATATATATATATATATATATATATATATATATATATATATACTTTATTTGTTTGCTGTACGTTTGTGATTTCTTATTGGTTTGCGTGGACTGCAGTTTCGAACACTCCCGGTTCATCATCAGCACGCTACTGACTTTTATCGCTCCTGTGTGGTCTACGTCTGAGATTGTACGTGGCGCCTGCGCCGTGAGCTTCTATTGGTCGGTTTACTGTTCTCTGATTGGTTGTGCCTTCGGACTGTGTCGTGTGTATCGGTCTCCTGTCCTGACTACTGTGGTTTGATAATTTGTCTATTTGTATGGCCTTTATTAAGTTTTATTTAAATGTTTGTACTTGGATTTGTTCTGACATTAATTGTTTCTTATTGTTTGTTTGTTGAATGTAGTATTGTTCCCAGATTTCCATTTTTTTGTGGTTATATATATATATATATATATATATATATATATATATATATATATATATATATATATATATATATATACAGGGTCGCTGATAAGTCTGGAAACGGTCGATTATCCGGGAAAATATACAAGGTGTCGAAAAAAGTTTTATACAAAAGTTTTTGGGTTCTTCAATGTCTACTAGGCGGTGATAATTTCATTTATACAGGGTTGGTCATACAGGCGTGGCACACCAATATTAATTTTTTTTTTAATGGAACACCCTATATATTATTCGATATTTCAATCCTTCTCTTAATTTTGAGCAACATTTATCAGAAGCATGATGTACATAAACTCAATCGTTTCCGGGTAAAAAAATAAATAAAAATAAACGCTATTGTTTTTAAAATCTATTGGATGAAGAACAAAAATAAATGAAAAGTAGAATATCTCTTGAAAACAATCTGTGAGTGTGAAAAGAACCGGTTGCGATGTTTTTAACATTGTTTGGAATCCTATTTTATAAGATGTTCAAAGTGTTCTCCATTGACCTCCTGACAATAATGAATTCGCTTAACAAAACATTGCACTGCATTTACAAGAGCGTTTTGAGGAATGTTATTAATTTCATGCACAATCCTTGCTTGCAACTCTTCAATATTCTGCGGTCTATTTTGGTGAATTAAATTTTTTACATGACCCCACAAAAAAAAGTCAAGCGGCGTCATGTCGGGAGACCTAGCTGGCCATTCAATAGTTCCCCTGCGCCCTATCCATCTGCCAGGAAAGGTTTGATTCAGATATTCCCGTACCTCAATTCCAAAATGAGGGGGTGCCCCATCCTGCTGAAACCATATTTCTTCCGCTGGTAGATTTGGGTCGTTATTGTTCGGAAATAATCGACTTACGTCTGGAACAATTGATTCTTGCAAAAGTGTCAAATATCGAGCAGAGTTCAAATTACCGTGTATAAAATAAGGTCCTATGATATGTCCACCAATAATAGCACACCAAACATTTACTTTTTGCGGTCTTTGGGTGTGAATTTGTTCCATCCAATGTGGGTTTTCGTCTGACCAGTACCTACAGTTGTGTCGGTTGACTTGTCCATTCAAACAAAATGTAGATTCGTCGGAAAACAAAATGTGGTTGGCAAAGTTAAAATTTTGGCGTAACTTCTCCATAATAAGTTCACAGAACTCGATTCTGCGATCAAAATCGTCTTCACTCAGTTCTTGCAATAAATGAATTTTATATGGACGGAACTTTTCCCGCTTCGTAATCTTTTGAATTGAATATCGACTCATATTGTGATTTAAAGCCAATTGCTGTGCCGAAGTTTTCGGATTTTCCACCACATCCAATATTACATTCAAAGAATTTTCTTCATTTGTAACGGTTACTGGCCTTCCAGTTCTAGTTTTATCCTTGATACCGCCAGTTTCGTGAAAACGATGCAAAGTTTTCGAAACTGTGGATTTGGAGATCGATTCCCGCTCAGGATGCAACTCATTGAACATAATCACCACTTGAGCAAAACTTCGTGTTCTATCACCGTACCCTATCATCATTAAAATTTCGATACGTTCGGTTTCACTTAAACTTGCCATTTTGCACAAAAACTGTTGACACTAAATTACTAATGTTTCAAAACTGTTGACACTGAATGAATGTTTGACATTCGTTGTCCTGGAAACATTTTAAAACAAAAGAATAATACTGCGTTTCTTATGGGCATCTTATCTTATCTTGGGATTCCAAACAATGTTAAAAACATCGCAACCGGTTCTTTTCACACTCACAGATTGTTTTCAAGAGATATTCTACTTTTCATTTATTTTTGTTCTTCATCCAATAGATTTTAAAAACAGTAGCGTTTATTTTTATTTATTTTTTTACCCGGAAACGATTGAGTTTATGTACATCATGCTTCTGATAAATGTTGCTCAAAATTAAGAGAAGGATTGAAATATCGAATAATATATAGGGTGTTCCATTAAAAAAAAATTAATATTGGTGTGCCACGCCTGTATGACCAACCCTGTATAAATAAAATTATCACCGCCTAGTAGACATTGAAGAACCCAAAAACTTTTGTATAAAACTTTTTTCGACACCTTGTATATTTTCCCGGATAATCGACCGTTTCCAGACTTATCAGCGACCCTGTATATATATATATATATATATATATATATATATATATATATATATATATATATATATATATATATATATATATATATATATATATATATATATATATATGTATGGAAACATTTGAAGAAATTTTTTCAAAATTCAAAAAGTAACATTGAAGTTTTGACAGAAGAAGTTTTAGAGGATGTTCAACAAAATTGTGTCAATACAGTCACAAAGCTTTTTTGTAGAAAACATTGTAAAAATTTAGTCACAAATAGATAAATAATAATAATAAATAATAAGTAAGTATGATCAATGGTCACTATGTACATGTGTACATACATGTACACAATAGTTTCACTATTGTGTACATAGTTTCACTTAAATAGCCGTATTATTTTTGAAGATACAAACATTTCTGGAAGGCTTAAAAGTCGTGTTTCTCTGTAGAGAAATTCTTCTGTGGAAATTCTCTACAAAGTGATAAAGCAATATGATTAAAACACTACGAAAAGCATACAATAAATTGTATCGAAATTGCTTCATTGGTAAATGAAGTTAATATTCTAGATTGTTTGAAAGGTTTGTAGATATTTCTAAGATATAATTCAATAAATTTAAACAGGTATCGGATATACCGTTTGAGATAATTTTGTTGTATTTCAATTTCCGGCTCACCAACAGATAGGATTTTGTTTACGTTTAAGGTTGTTAAATGGTTGTTAAAGTGATTCATATTGAGTAAATACTTAGGTAAACAAGTTAATGTATTTTGTCATGTGGTGACGCTTTGCCATCGATTTAAGAGGTTTTAGGATACCTGAATATTCACTTCGGATAAAACAGCGGTGATTAGTTTTTCTAGCGGAAAAAATTGTTGCCGGATGATTTGTATTGGATTTTCCACCAGACTTTCCATTTGCTTAATGGATGTTTTTTGATGCCTCGCTTTCCTAACGCATTTTCCGATATTTCGGTGTGACTTCATTGTTATTTTACTTCTCATGTTTGTAAATGTACTATCAATAAAAACAAAAAATACAGAAAATCCTGTGACAGCAAGCAAATTTTCATAAAAATTAAGAGTCACCAAATAAATGTAGGAAAGATAAATATAAAATTATAGTTATACCTAATGCAACAGGAAACCACCGTATTGCATATTTTTCCAAACAGTAACCATTGTAGACAAAGTCAAAGTTCCGAACACAAGGCGAGATCTCTGTTATAGTGTGATGATGATGAGTTGTACATACGATCAAATATATTACAAAATACGTAAATAAATGAAAGAAGGTGGAAATATATAGTGCGAGTTTGTAAGTTTGAATAACTTTAGTTAATCAAATACAGTTTTTAGTGAATTTTTATTTAAAAAATTCACTAATACAGAGGTATCGATGGTGAGACTTTGCAAAATTTTTTTCAAATGAGCGCTAACTAGGACCCCTAGTACCCATATCCGGGGTCAGTTTCAATTTTTAAATGTTTATATATATATATATATATATATATATATATATATATATATATATATATATATATATATAAACATATAAAAATTGAAACTGACCTCGGATATGGGTCCTAGTTCGCGCTCATTTGCAAAATTTTTTTCAAAATTGAAAAGTCGGGATCTCCCCATTAGTGAATTTTTTTAAATAAAAATTCACTAAAAATAAAAAAATTCACTAATACAGAGGTATCGATGGTGAGACTTTGCAAAATTTTTTTCAAATGAGCGCTAACTAGGACCCCTAGTACCCATATCCGGGGTCAGTTTCAATTTTTAAATGTTTATATATATATATATATATATATATATATATATATATATATATATATATATATATATATATATATATAAACATTTAAAAATTGAAACTGACCCCGGGTATGGGTTCTAGGGGTCCTAGTTCGCGCTCATTTGGAAAATTTTTGCAAAGTCTCACCATCGATATATATATATATATATATATATATATATATATATATATATATATATATATATATATATATATATCCATCCGATAACTCAAAAAATAATTAACCGATTTCGATGAAACTCGGCAAGTGCCTTTCTTTTATTAATGGCTTGGATGAGTTCGTTGGCCAGGAAAATCTGACAGGGTTTTCCGAGAAAATTTTGAGTTTTCTGTCGAAAAAAATTTTTTCTCCGAAACTTACAAAGCTGTTTTAATGAAATTCACTAGATATGCTGCCTTAGGACAGGCCTTACTACGTACCAAAATTCAACTTTCTAAGTTTATATAAAATTGAGTTATTCAAATTTTGAATTTTCTTTAGAAAAAATTTTTTTTCTCCGAATATTACAAAGATTTTTTAATGAAATTTGGTGGATATCTTGTCTTAGGAAAGACCTTACTACACACCAAAATTAAACTTTCCAAGTTTATATAAAATTGAGTTATTCAAGTTTGAAGCATTTAATAAAAATTCACTTCCATAACGCAATTGCTGCGTCCCTAACTTTTTTTATTTTCAAGAATGCTCGGATTAGTAGTTTAAGTTGCGGCCTTAATGAAATATTATACAGTATGTACCAAATGAGATACGACCTCATCGATATTTTTTTAGATTGCAAGTCTACTTTGTTATTAACTATTTTTAAAGTATATGTCAAGTTATACAAAACCACAAAATTTCAAATGTTTACTCCCTACCATTAAAAAAAAACATTTATTATTAAACAAAACAAAAACATAATTCATCTTAGTAATTTTTCTTCTGTTTTAGCGAATTTTTCGTAAATTGCTGTATTCTGGATAAAATGGTTTTTGTAATTAAGTAATTTCCGGTATAATTTTAACCGATAAATATAGTTTTTTAAGAAGTTTTGTCCAAGATGGAGAACATTTTTGCACTTGAGAAACGGTTATTACATTCCCTAATTCTCGGCACTTCCTTAACTTTCGGCACAACCGATTGAACAAATATTCAGAACAGGTATCTTACCTAGCAGTTTTGTTATGGTTAGATAAGGAACATCTTCACTGGATGTCGTTTCTCGAGCATAAGAAAGGAAGTGGTAGAACAGCAGGCAGGGGCGGCTCCTCAATAAGAGCGCGCACTGCCGCCTGCCGTGGAAAAAATAATATTTTTGCTATGCTATATTTTAATAAATTGTTATTTACTTTTTTACCTCCTGCATTCAACAAACAAAATTAGTATATCGAGGATCGCAAAGAGTCGGCAGCCATTAATACAGAATACAGAATCAGAATAAGTATAGTGTTAATCGTTGCACACGTTATATACATCCATATCCATATAAATCAGTTGGGCGGCGGTGTGTATTTTTCGGCGCTCTCAGGAAATGCGATATTCCAGGGCGAAATAATCGCCTATCTTCGTCGAAAACGACCGAATAAGCAATCTGTTGTGCGCTATAAAATTACCGCAGTAGTGGACTTTTGGCATAGCATGTGTACCTACTACCTAGTAATTTTCGTCTTCACGTCGGATTGATTTTTAATTAGATAATTTCGTTGTTGTTTACATGTTCTAACAAGACAATTATTATTATTATGATGGCCACTACTTCGGGTTGCTTAATAAGTGGACAAAATAATTGTGATACTGTGATTAATTCAGTGGATAATATTTTAAATTTAAAGGTTAACTTTTTAAGGGACTTTTTAACTACTATAACGTATAACTAACTAAAGGAAAACTTGGTAAGTAGTTAATAATTATTAAGTTGAGTAAGTATGTTTTTTTATAATACATTTTCAGGGAAAAATAGGCGAGCCCTTCATTTTTAGTGAATTTTTATTTTAAAAAAAATCACTAATAAAGAGGTATCGATGGAGAGACTTTGCAAACAATTTTTTCAAATGACCGCGAACTAGGACCCCTAGAACCCATATCCGGTGTCAGTTTCAATTTTTATATGTTTATATATATATATATATATATATATATATATATATATATATATATATATATATATATATATATATATATGTATGTATCCAACCGATAAGTTAAAAAATAAGCAACTGATTTCAATGAAACTCGGCAAGGGCCTTTCTTTTAATAATGACTTGGATGAGTTCGTTAGTCAGGAAAATCGGATAACGTTTTCCGGGAAATTTGTGAGTTTTGTTTAAAAAAATCGTTTTCTACGAAAATTACAAAGGTATTTTAATGAAATTTGGTGGATATATTGCCTTGTAAAAGACGTTACTACACACTAAAATTTAACTTTCTACATTTTTAGAAAATTGAGTTATTCAAATTTTGAGTTTTCTCTTGAAAAAAAAAATTCTCCGAAAATTACAAAGTTATTTTGATGAAATTTGGTGGATATGTTGCACTGGGTAGGACCCTACTATACACCAAAATTCAACTTTCTAAGTTCATAGAAAGTTGAGTTATTCAAATTTGAAACATTTAATAAAAATTCACTACCATAACGCACCTGCTGCGTCCCGAACTTTTTTTCTTGCGCACCCCCAATGCATTAAGGTACGAGCCGCTACTGACAGCAGGACAAACTAAGAATCATTCGTCTCAGTGTAATAACTAGTTAAATGGGGGTGGTCGATTCGATGTACAATACAAGGAATTTTCACTGAGAGGGACAAACAAACTGTTGCACAGATGTCTGGTATTCTTTACTTTAATCTAGGAAGAGACGAGCGGCGAACAGCAAACTAACTTGAACAGACGAACAGTGACCGCACAATATAGTCTATTGTCATCATAGGACCTGAAAAGGAATAATATATTCGTTTTCTCTGTTATTGGCACCCTGGTGTTTGAAAGGCACAAAGGGGATGTTCCATTGCTCCCTCAAAAGATAGAAGAAATTCTTGAATCATTAGGAAGAATTACGACTTCATTATGTAATTTACCCCAATATTGGATTGAAATCTTACTCTGACAACTATTTATACGAAAACTTTCGAAAGCATTAAGTTCCGTATATTATGTACCGCTTTGTTAGTGAATTTTCGTTAAAAAAATTCACTCAGGAGGAGATCCCGACTTTTGAAATTTGAAAAGATTTCTTCAAATGAGCGCTAATTAGGCCCCCCAGAATGTTTGATTGTTGAATACTTTTCTTTTGCAAATGGCTTGGATAAGTTCGTTAACCAGGAAAATCAGCCCAGGTTCTCCCGGAAAATGTTGTTTTCTTTCGAAAACAAATTATATCTCCCGAATTAACAAAGTAAGAGCAACCAAATTTGGTGCGCGGGTTTATATCAATATAGGTAAGTCACCTGGCAAAATTTAGCTCTATAGGTCACAAGACAAAAAAGTTATAGGCATTTAAATAAAAATAAATTGGGGTGTTCCTCAAAACGTCAAAGTCGCGATTTAAAACGTCAAAATTGGCAACATTTAGGCAAAGAACCTGAAACTAATACAAGCTATGGAAAGAAAATGTCTCAAGAAGGATGCTTTACAAAGCCTGAAGTGTTAGCTTCAACCGTCATTGTCCTTCATTTTACTAAAATATTTCCAGAAAATTTATTTCAAATAGACCCTTTGTCTGATGCTTTGGCAGTAGTCTTACATATAGAGTTTATTGTTTAATGGTATATAATTTTTGTCGAATTTTCGAAAAAAGTTAGCGAAACGATCGTTAGGTCTTTAAAAAGATGTGTTGTGGTAATTTGGGTTTCTCCAAGTGTACTTAGTCAGAATCGTGTGACGGTAAGTAGTATGTGATTAGTATGGGGTAGCGTTGTAATCAGAAAAAAAATTGAGAATTTATTTCTGTTGTACGAAAATGCAATTTGAAAACCCCACGACGTCACATCTAAAAACAAAATTCAATAAAAACAAATTGTACGTCAGCAAACATCATTTTAATAAATAAAATTGGCGTGTCGTGTACTTTACGAAAAAACATCCAGTAACAAATTTAGGATTTTTATGTCAAACCTAATCACCACACTGTATGTGTATTGACATTTTACGTCCTGCAGTGAAGCCACCTGCAGGAAACTAAGAACCTGGAGTTTCGTTTGTATTAATCTTGCTCGCTTATTGAATATGTAAAATGATCATGATCATTAAAACTACCACAAAAGTGTAAATTGCCATGTTTTTGCTTTACCTTAAAATACTGAATATTAAAAATAAAGCAACCTTCAATAAGTCGTTATCTACACAAGCAGGTAGAAATGTAAACAATTTTAAGCATTGAATAAACATGTAAAATTAATAGTTTACCCATGTGTTGGCAATTTTTGCTTATCATCTTTGGAGCAGAAATGCTTAAATTATTCTAATTACTAGCCACATAAAAGTTTCGTGATCAGAAGAAACAATTTAAGCTTCAAAATAATAAAACAAAAAGTAGAATTGCCGTAATGCGCTGGACACCTATTATGACAACGAAGTTGTGTTGATCAGTAGCTGTCGCTAACCACTTTGGTGTTATTACTTGGTGATTTTTAAGGTAATTTTGCTTTTTGTTTCAGTTTCCAACCGCAGGTCAAACCTCGATCTTTTACAAGTAATGAAAGCATTTTTTTATAAAATGAACATTTTTAATCACCATTACAACTACAAACTATGAAGGTGGTAGTGGACTTTTCCTTTGCGTGATAGTAAAGGATTTTTTCACGCCCGAGCAGGTACCACCCCTTACATCAAGGGGCCGGTGAAGTCCCAACGGACGTTTCCGGTTCAGGTGTATGAGTCCGTTTCCCTTATAAACAAAAATGATGATGGCTCCTCCTTGTACAAAAGATTCCGGAGATAAAATACCCCTCCATTCGGATCTCCGGGAGAGGGGTGCGCAGGGGGCGCCGGCATCAAGCTTTAACATATCCTCCTCGAATATATGTGGCCTAAATTCTAACCTGAACTCCGTCCACCATTTCCCCCAGGCTAATAGGCCCCAACTCCTCTTCCTCACCGAAACCCAAATCAGTGCCAATACAGCCACTAATCACGTTAATGTCCCAAGGTATGAGCTCCTTAGTTCCTTTAGATTGTATGAGGGCGTGTGCGCATACGTCCGTAGCAATCTACCCTCCTACACCAGACTCCCTAATTTAGAAGCTGGAAGAAAAACATACTTTGGATGAAACTCTCGCTCAGGGCTGCAACTAAATTCATCTGTTGCATTTACCGGTCACCTTCTGACAACAACTTTGTCCAGCTCTTCGACTACCTTTCTGAAAAAAAAAACGACCATCTGATTTCTGAACATCCTTCCCCCGAGGTCACGATTCTTGGTGACTTCAATGTCCATAATAAGGAATGGCTAGGATCTTCAAAAGCCGATCCACAAGGGAGAGCAGCCTTTGCAATCAGCAACTCTGTAGCCAATATGGTTCAGCAACCTACTTACTTTCATCGCATCCCAACACACAGCTCAAATCCCTTGGATCTGCTTCTTACTACAAAAGCTGAATGCTATAAGACATCAGTCACCGCCCCCCCTTGGTCGCTCAGACCACTGGTCACTGCTTCTAGCGCAATGCAACCCGAAGTTACACAGTCATCACAACCACGTATCGTTTGGCACTACAACTCCGCGAACTGGGACGAAATGCGGGATTACTTTTCCTCATTTCCATGGGCGTCTGTCTACTTCTTTCATCCTGACCCCTCTGATATCTTACAAAACGTGAACGAAATTATCCAAGCTGGCATGAAATTATTTATTCCACGTACACAGAAAACCTCTTTAGCCACTCAATAGCCCTGTCTATCTAAATCCTGTGACAAGGTCAAGGCTCACAAAACGCTTCTACACAATCCCAGTCCAGAAAACCGTCAAGCATTTAACGACGCAAGAAACCGCTATTTCCGCATTCTTTCTGAGGCAAAAAACTCGTTTAATAACCACATAAAAAACAAAGTCCTTTTAAGCTCCAAGGGCAGCAAACCATGCTGGACTCTTGCTAAATCTATTGGGAATAATTTCTGCAAGATCACGTTCCCACCTCTTGTTTCAGGGGATGAAATTGTTTCTACCGCCCTGGGCAAGGGTGAACTTTTTGCCTCGTTGTTCGCCGGCAATTCTACTCTCAACCCACCTCCAAATGTTCAACCACCAACAATCCCCAATGTCGCGCATAAAATGACAGATATCATTTTCAAAACTAAAAAGGTACGAAATATGCTTTCTTCTCTTAATACCAGGAAAGCCTCTCGCCTTGACGACATCCCAGCAATTGTTCTCAAAAAATCCGCACCAGAACTTGCTCCTGTCCTGACTCGTCTGTTTCAGACATCTTACAATAGAGGCATATTTCCTAGTATTTGGAAAACTGCTCGAGTACAACCCGTCCCCAGGAAAGGATCTAAAGCGCTTCCTAGCAACTACAGGCATATTTCTCTCTTTCCGTCGCCTCTAAAGTGGTGGAAAATATATATAAACACCGAATTACTAAAATTTCTTGACAAACACAGTCTAATGCACGACAGGCAGTATGGATTCCGTCAGCGCAGATCAACTGCCGACCTCCTTTCCTTTGTCACCCATTCTTGGAACAAGTCTATGGAACTACACGGTGAATCCCAGATTGTCGCTCTAGACGTATCCAAAGCATTCGACCAGGTCTGGCACGCAACGCTGCTTAATAAACTTCCGGCCTATGGCCTACCACCTAAACTCTGTACCTGGATAGCAAATTTCCTCTCCAACCGGAGCATTTCTGTTGTCGTGGATGGCCATTTTTCTAAACTGTATCCAATTAATGCAGGACTTCCTCAAGGTTCAGCTTTAGCCCCTACTTTGTTTCTTCTCCACATCAATGACCTCCTCTCTAGCACATCCAACCCAGTTCACAGTTATGCGGACGACAGCACCCTTCACTCAAATATACAATATTCTAAGTCTGTCTCTTGAGCCCAATTAAATAAGGATCGCAGAATCATGGAGGGTTCTGTCTCTGTGGATCTCCAAAAAATATTAGACTGGGGAAGTATAAATCTTGTACAATTGAACTCCACCAAATCTCAGTATTGCTTTCTATCTCATAAGAGATACACCAGCCCTAGACCCATCACAATGAACAACCAAGTTATTCAAAGTAATGAGTCCTTTTCACTTGTTGGCATTTCTGTGGACAGAAATCTCGATTGGCACCAACATGTCACATCAATTGCAGAAGCGGCTGCTAAGAAATTAGGTTTCCTCTTCCGGGCTCGCAAATACTTTTCACCAGCTTATCTCTATACCAGATATACTTCAGAAATAAGGCCAAACCTCAAACCTCGAATACTGCTCCCATATCTGGGGTGCTGCTGCCGCTTCTACACTCACTATCCTGGACTCCATTCAGAAGAGAGCTATACGTCTCATTGGTGACCATACCCTCACCTAAAGGCTGCCATCCCTTGCCCACCGACGTGCCGTTGGTGACCTCTCTCTCTCTCTCTCTCTCTCTCTCTCTCTCTCTCTCTTTTATAGATATCGGCACGGGCACTGCTCAGAGGAGCTTTCTTCCATAGTTCCTTCACCTGCCGCCCCCAACAGATCTACCAGGGGAACAGAGCGAATGCACCATTTTACTGTCCAGGTTACCAGACATAGAACATCTTGTTATGCCCGCTCTTTTGTCCCGAGGACTTGCAAGTTGTGGAATTCCTTGCCGGCGCATGTTTTCCTTCTCCTCCGAACCTCCAAACCTTCAAGTCCAGAATTAACAAGTTGCCTCTTTCCTCCTTGTCGACACCCACGGTACGATAGTATTTAGGTTGTAAGCGCTCGTGGTGTGTTGCTGAAATTTAAAAAAAACATTACCATCACCCACTACTTCAGCATGGTGTTAGCTACGTTGGTGTAATATTAACACACTACCACAACATGTAAAAGACATTAGCCAAGAAAGCGTGTTCAAAAGAGCTGCTCGTGATCTCCTTTTAAACCACACAATTTATTCACTCAGAACATTTTGAACAGATTTGAGAAAAACAACTGTGATACATGTGATTAATTGACGTTATTGCTAGTTGTAGGTTTTAATTGTAACCCTATGTACCTAATGACAGTTATAGGAATCTGTCTGTTTTATAATTTGGTCTGAGTGAGCTTTACATCTGAGGAAGATTTTATAATTGAATTTTATATGTACCGGGTGTTTCATTAAGACAGGTAACCGTCCATATCTTAGGAACTAATATTCTTACAGCTTTGAGAAACAAATAATTATAATAAAAGTGACCAAGAGAAATTGCTGGAAATTATTTGCAAGTTTATAGGGTGACCGCTAGTGGGCGTAATTGTGACATCAAAACGTAAAAACATTTTCTCAAAAAAGTACCATGTAAGGCATATCGACAAATATCACTGTTTTAACCTTCAATGTTTGCTGAACAAAAAAGTTTGAAATGTCATCTTTGTCATTTGTCAAATAAAGTGGTGGGGGAACATAGAATTTTCCTTTGAAAAAAAGGTCATAACTACGGTTTGGCTCGACCGAATTTGGTGAGCTTGGTCTCATTTGGAAGAGCCTTTCAGGCCTTATTTTCAGTCATATACACTATAGGAGCACACATTTTGCAATCGCCGCTAGAGGGCGCTATGCTGAAAACTGGCATGTTTTACGATCTTTTTCGAAAATTTTAAATACAACGATATATGGCTTTTTACACAGTTGGATAAAGCAAGGCTCAATAATGTGGCGAAAACCGCAGTTTCTTTATGTCGGAAATATTAACAAAAATGTGTGTTAAAATATAGAGACGTAACGCATCAAACGACGCGTCATTTTCTACTAGACCGATTTTGTAAGCTCTAACTCAGATTTATAAATATCTGCAAATTCTAACGCTCAATTGCATGACCTTTTCCTATTTTAACTAATAATTCAAAGATATTAGAAGAATTCATTATTAACACTTTTATTACAATATATATATATATATATATATATATATATATATATATATATATATATATATATATATATATATATATATATATAAGATAAGCTTTGGAAACAAAAAGGTGCTGCTGATCATGCCAAAAATTCAACAATTTTCATGTCAGAATATTATTTTGCCATGTTTTCAGTGTTACGGTCTATCTTTTTTTTTGTGCCTTTGTCGCCTCAAGAAGCGGTTGATATTATTGCTATTTAATTTGAGCGTCAACCAAATACGACTGTAGCTGCAAGGCTATATGCATTGCAATATCCTCAAAGACGCCGGTACGGTGCCAGAATGTTTGCCTGTTTAGCTAATCACTTTCCTACCACGGGAAGTGTCGTCCGCCCAGTACACCGCAGACGTCGCACCCGAAGAACGGAGGAAAATGTAATCAACATGTTAGCGTACGTAGAGTTCAATTCCAAGCTGAGTGTTCGGATAATTTCTGGAGACCTAGTTATTCCTCAAACTACTGTGCATCGAATATTGAAAGAACACAGGTAAATAATTATCTTTAGTAATATTCGAAATTAATGAATTTTTTGAAGTGAAAACTTCTTCGAGGTGGACCATTCTTATATTCTATTCTCAGGTATATGCCAATCGACATATCTCTGTTCTGTGGTTTGAGATTAGGTAACTATCATAAATATTATTAATGCACACTTTTTGTGGGCAGTGAAGAAGTCCAATCAGAGCGAAACTCCATCATATGAGTAATTCACAAATATAATTATATAGATTGTAACTTATTTTACTTTCTGAATTTTTAAATGTAAAAAACAAATTTAAAAAGTAAATCCTCCCTTATTCCTGATTCGCCGAAATATAATATAACATCAAATCATTATTATTATATAAGTTTATAGGTATTTTATAATTAGAAAATCGTACATGTTTTCACTTCTATCGTGTGGTTATAAGCACACTGCTTTTTTATCTTTGAAATTCCAATAGTCCTTCTTAGAACAGTGAACTTTTTTTAGGTTACATGCGTATCATATTGTGCTACACCAAGCTTGGACTGTCTGAGTCTATGACAGAAGGTTGGACTACTGTCATTGGTTATTAAATATGATAGCGAAAAACAGAAACCTGCTCTCCCGAATTTTGTGGACGGATGAAGCAACATTCCATAGCAACGATGGAATCAATCCGCACAATAGGCATTATTGGTCAGCAAGTAATTGAATGCACGAGGTGCAGTATCAAGGACGGTGGAGCCTGAATGTTTGGTGCGGCATTTTAGGCACTGAAATCCTAGGTACATTTATATTTGATGAACCTCTTAATGGGCAAACATATTTAATTTTTTTGCACAATCATTTACCAGTCTTTCTACAAAATGTGGCATTGGGAACCAGAATAAGAATGTTTTTCCAACATGATGGCTGTCCGGCCCATTTCGCTATAAATTTGCGTAGATTTCTTGATCGGGCATTTCCTGATAGGTGGATTGGAAGAGGTAGCCTATTTTCATGGCTCGCAAGGTACTGTTCATATCCATAAGTTTAGGAACAATATGTTTTCTACATGTTTGTTGCAGGTCACCTGATTTAACCTGTCTTGATTTCTACCTCTGGGTCAGATTGAAAGATCTTGTTTTTACCACGCGACCTACGACAAGAGAGAATATGATTCTGCGAATTACAGACGTTATTCGCAGCATCTCTAAAGCGGACCTGGAAACGGCTGTATTGTTAACCAGAGAAAAGTTGGAACTGTGTGTTGAAAACAATGGACGTCATTTTGAACATTTGGGATGTCATTGATCATCAGATCGTCTGCAAAGCTTACTTCATTTTTGAATATATCGACTTAATGGCTTGTAATAAAAGTGTTAATAATAAATTCTTCTAATATCTTGGAATTATTAGTTAAAATAGGAGAAGGCCATGCAAATGAGCATTATAATTTGCAGATGTTTATAAATATGAGTTAGAGCTTACAAAATCGGTCTAGTAGAAAATGATGCGTCGTTTAATGCGTTACGTCTCTATGTTTTAATCACATTTTTGTTAATATTTCTGACATAAAGAAAGATATCGCACAACCGTGTAGAAACCCATATATCGTTGTATTTAAATTTTTCGAAAAATATCGTAAAACATGCCAGTTTTCAGCATCGCGCCCTCCAGCGGCGATTGCAAGAAGTGTGTTCCTATAGTTTATATGACTGAAAATAAGGCCTGAAAGGCTCTTCCAAACGAGACCAAGCTCACCAAATTCGGTCGAGTCAAACCGTAGTTATGAGCTTTTTTTCAAAATAAATTCTACCTTCCCCCCACCACTTTATTTGACAAATGACAAAGATGACATTCCAAACTTTTTTGTTCAGCAAATAGTGAAGATTAAAACAGTGATATTTGTCGACATGCCTTACATGGTTTTCCGTTTTGATGTCACAATTACGCCCCCTAGCGGTCACCCTATAAATTTGCAAATAATTTCCAGCAATTTCTCTTGGTCACCTTTATTGTAATTATTTTTCTCTAAAAGCTGTAAGATTATTAATTTCTGAGATATGGCCGGTTACCTGTTTTAATGGAACACCCGGTACATCACATTCAAATTTTGTTTTTAAATTTCTTTATAATATTTTTTTTTGTGTTTTAATTTTATTTATATTTAGGATTTTAGTTGGATTTGTTGTATCGTTGGATTGTTGTAATACATTACATTGACATGTCATGGAAAGATTGATGACAATAAAGTATATCATATCATATCATATGACCAAGCTGCATATGTATGCTATACAATTAATATAAAACTGCTTATTAAAACATTTAGAATGTATTTCTACATAATTATCTATAATAAAATATTATAGTTGTTAAATATACGTAGTCCAAAGACCTGAAAGATGTTTGACGGCCTTGTGAAATCACCTGCTGAGTTAACAGGACATTTATTCTATTGTAGACCACCTGTTAATAGGACAGGCTGTATTCTGTCAGTCACTTATAAAAAAGAAAGTGCTTTTGTATTGTATTAATGGTATGAAATCAGATTTTACATAGCAACAATTCTCACTCGAATATAAAAGATCTTGACGTTTTAAAATATAGTGGCCGTCTCACAATTTGCATGGGAAATAACCGTGCAAATTTTATTGATTTTTTATATCTTACAGTTGTAAATAAGTTTCCGAGCCTAATTCGATTCCAAGACTTGTTTATTAACTTATGGCCTTTCCAAGTTTGTAGGTAATTCTGTTTCCTCCATAACTTTCTGAATTTCTTTCTGTTATATCGTATTAATTTTTTCAACGAATGTGTTACAAAAGCTACAACCTCCTAAGGCTAAGAAAAATGTATCAATAATTCTAACATGAAAAAAACAGGACAGAGATAAGTCAGGTCCTGAGATATAAACTCTAAATGTTGACTTTCTTATCTCAGACTTTTAGTCTCATATAACATGAACTGGCTTGCTCCATCATCTGAAATTTTTGTTAGGCCTTTTATTTTTGTGGTAGGCGTTTTTTTGC
Source organism: Tillus elongatus (assembly GCA_964006375.1). NCBI lineage: Eukaryota > Metazoa > Arthropoda > Insecta > Coleoptera > Cleridae > Tillus > Tillus elongatus. The sequence goes on along the minus strand of OZ023269.1, from coordinate 110,484,621 downwards.
GTGTTTAACATTCCCATGCTCGCATGCTACACGGGTTCGATTGTCTAACGTTCCTTCTAATAAATAACAAACGTCCAGAGTTTATGCCATTTCGATTTCTGTTTGTCGTTCTTTTTCATCTTTTTCTTAAATTCGTCCAAGAATTGTTATAAGAACGACTAAGGTAACCTTAAGGGTATTTTCACGGAAGGTACATTATTTTCTAGTACTGACTTTTGTGCAGAACGTGGTCAAACGAGACATTCAAATAATAAAAAAAGTCTGGAGGCAGCAAGTGCGTTATGGTAGTGAAGTTTCATTAAAATGTTTTTAATAGCAAATATGTGTGTGTTTTTTAAGAAAGCAGGTATCGAATTTGGTTACCAGTGCAACCTATATAGTAAAAACAATGTACCATGTTTCATCAAAATAAAATGTAAGAAAGTAAATTTTAAGTGTTCCCGAAAAAACTCGTTTCTTGGTTAACCTTTTAGGTTAATAGCAAATTGGGCTATTCAAATATGAAGCATTTGATCAAAATTCGCTACCATAACGCACTTGCTGCGTCCAGAATTTCTTTTCTTACAAACATGCATTATATTTCAATGAAAATGCAAAAATGCAATAATATAAGGCGTTTGATTGAAAAAAAAATTTGTATCACCAACGACTTATGGGCCACCTGTGATTGTAGAAATATTTTTTTAAGATGTAGCTCAAGACACTCTATTATTAATGTATACAATTTTTTTCATATCTTGTATAACAACGGATATATTGAGCTTTATTGATTTTTGAGGAAAATTCGACAAAAATTATATACCATTAAACGATAAACTCTATAGCTAAGACTACTGCCAAAGCATCAAAGAAATGGTATATTTGAAATTAATTTTCTGGAAATATTGTAGTAAAATGAAGGAAAATTACAGTTGAAGCTAAGACTTCAGGGTTTGTAAAAACATTCTTATTGAGACATTTTCTTTCCATAGCCCGTATTAGATTCAAGTTCTTTGCCTAAATGTTGCCAATTTTGACGTTTTAAATCACAACTTTGACGTTTTGAGGAAAACCCCAATTTATTTTTCTTTAAATGCCTATAACTTTTTTGTCTTTTGACCTATAGAGCTAAATTTTGCCAGGTGACTTACCTATATTGATGTAAACCCGCGCACCAAATTTGGTTGCCCTTACTTTGTTAATTCGGGAGATATAATTTTTTTTCGAAAGAAAACACAAAATTTCCGGGAAAACCTGGGCCGATTTTCCTGTCTAACGAACTTATCCAAGCCATTTGCAAAAGGAAAGTATTCAACAATCAAACATTCTGGGGGGCCTAATTAGCGCTTATTTCAAGAAAGCTTTTCAAAATTCAAAAGTTGGGATCTCCTCACTAGTGAATTTTTTTAAAAAGAAAATTCACTAAAAACATGATCATGCACTGTTTGAAACATTTTGTGATAAAAATTACCTATCTGTAGCAAAACCAAATTTCGGACACTATTCATCCCTATCTAAATTAATAAAAGTCTGGACGCAGCAAGTGCGTTATGGAAGTGAATTTTCATAAAAATGTGTTTAACAGCAAATATGTCTCTCTAATGCAAGCAGGCATCAATCTGGTTACCGGTATAACTTAAATAGTAGAAATAATGTACCATATTTTATCAAAATAACTAATTGTTTGAAAATGTAAAAAAATCCCAAAATACACTTAAAATGTTTTTGACAAAACTGGTTTCCTAGCAAACAAACCTTAGGTTAATAGCAAATAGAGTTATTGAATTTTAAAGCATTTAATGAAAATTCGCTACCAAAACCCACTTACGGTGTCTCGAATTTTTTCTTACAAACATGTATCACATACAATAGGCTAAAGCATTGGACACATAAATAAACCTAATGACAATAATATGTAATAATATGGTGATACGAAGTAAAATAACTGAAGATTATAGAGAAAAATTCTTTTGAATGTACTTAGGTTAAGTAAGTGAAATTGGTAGATAGGTATATACATAATACTCATGGTTCATTATAGGGAGAAACGAAGAATGTGTGTCGGTAAAAGTGTATTAATTTGACACAGAAGTGGAAAACATGAGATGGTCTCTCATTTTAGATAGGTACGCAACAATAATATTGGCAAGGGCGTAGATAAGGGAGGGGTAATGGGGGTAATTACCAGTGGCGATTTCACCTAGTGAGCTAGGTGTGCGCCGCACGCCCTAAAATATAATTAAAATGTGCACAGTTAAATATGTTTTATTTCTTTTCCCTTAGTCTCAATACACTACATATTTTATGACAATCGATTCAATTTACTTATTTGATTTCATAAATAGTCGGTTAATAGTGACTTGGAATGCAGTAGGTACCACGTCTTCATTCAGAGAATATGAGTAGGTCAATAGCAACTGGGAATGAATTCGGATGAGGTGTGCGTTGTTATTTCCGAACAACTTAGTCGATAGAGCTGTATTGGTATACAATACAGTCCCCCACCCATGTGTTTAAAATAGTTAGCAAAATACCATTGATTTTAACACTGCAGTGAGCGGTAAAAATACCGCTCAAGACAAATGAATGGAACGCTGGTCTAACAAACGTAATACATTTTAGTAAATTTTCGTAGAAAAAATTCACTAATGGGGAGATCTCGACTTTTGAATTTTGAAAAATTGTTGCAAATGAGCGCGACCTAGGACCCCTAGAACCCATATCCGGGGTCAGTTTCAATTTTTATATGTTTATATATTCATGAGTTGAGCCGCGCGTGTGTTGCTGTGTATGTCCTCTGGTATAAAATGCAAAAGGTGTGCGATTGAGTTGGTGTTAATTCGAGTGACCTACACAAAAAGTTTCTGTAAGTACACCTGTATATGATAATTGTACTCTAGTGTCGGGGAAATCATCATAGAGTAATAGATAGCAGATTTGAAGTGTAAAAATTGTTCCGTTTAATTGATGTTGGAATTTAACCTTCATGAAATAGGTGAAGATAAGGTGTAGATATCTCAGATAATTTTTCATTGAAATATAAGTTAATATATGGTTTTCCTGTGCTCGAATAATTAATATTACAAGTTAAAGAATGCATGGTGAAAATGAAATTAGCAATAATCAGTTATTGGAAGCCTTGAACGGGCGCTTAAATGAGTTGGAAAACAAATTGTTACAACAAGTTGGGGAAACAAATAATAGAATTAAGACACTGGAATCAGAGAACACATTGTTAAAAAACCGATTAGAAATAATAGAAAGGAAGCTTAAGAAAAATAACATTATTATTTTTGGGATTGATGAGGTCGAGCATAGAGACACGGATTTGAGAGATTTTATGTTGGCAAAGTTCAAGCGAAGTCTTAATACTGAGTTGAATCGAAATTCAATTAATGATACTTACACGGTTGGAAACGGCAAAAACGGGAGCAAACCCATTGTAGTTGAGTTTGCCTCATTTGTAGACAAACGCTCAGTTGTGTCACAGACTAGTAAGTTAAGGGGAACGAACATATATGTGAAAAACGATCTGACACGTCAGCAACTTAGTGAGCAAAACATTCTTAGAAAGCACCTGAAGGTAGCTAGGGAAAGGAATCAGAAGGCTTATATGAGAGGAGGTATACTGTATATTAACGAAAATCGCTATAAGGCAGGTGATTTGGACGACATTGAGGTGTTTGAGAACGCAGAGGAAACCCCCAGATCAAGCAGTGCTCCGACTACACCAACTGTAAACCAGGAAAGTGGGGGCGAAGCCATTGAACGAAGGGATGTAACAATCAACACACCAAGAAAAACAGTCACACGTAATGTTGTCAAGAAGATTTTAAGGAGTAATTCGACTGATACTGGGGCCAATAAGCGGAGTGGACCAAGTGTAGCATCCGGCAGCAAACAAGTGCCAAGGGTTAAGTAGAGAAACTCCCAGAATATATGTGTCAACAGGAGGCAAGCTTTGTTTTTTGTATAAGTCTCTCATTATTGAAAAAAAAATTGTATGTTCGTTATTTATAGGATTATATATATATTATATATATATACCTTTGAGTTTTTCGTTTATATTTTATCTTAGCAGAGTTTTTAATCTACGTTTAATTCGCTTGTTTTTGGGATTTACAGTTTTCATATGTACGTGTGTATATTTATTTAGCAATGGACCAGTATATTCGCGATTTTCAGCTTCCGGTTTGCAATACTAGGCTGTTGTACGACCATGTTCAATGCAAAAAATTTTTTAGAGCAAACAGCTTAAAATTGTTCCATAATAACATAAGAAGCATTTGTAAAAATGTTGAGGAATTGCAGGTAGTGTTGTCTCAAATGTCTTGTAGTTTTGATGTGATCGTTCTGACTGAGACTTGGCAGGTCGATTGTGCAAGCATCTTCAAGATGGAGGGATATGACATTCTATATAGCGGAGGGGTATACAATAGGTGTGATGGTGTCTTGGTATACATAAAAAGTACAATTAAATATTCGCATAATATAATTTCTTTAGCAGAGTGTCGAGCTGTTGAAATATCACTTCAAATGGGTAGTGAATACGTTACTATTACTGCTATCTATAGATCGCCAGCCATGTGTTTAGCTTCCTTTAATCAATGTTTAGAGATTTATCTAGCTGAAAGTCGAAGGGTTAGTAAAGACCATCACATCATGGTTGGAGACTTAAATATTGATATCCTCTCTGAAAACGAGTCCAGCAGTCAGGAATACCTTAATATAATTGCTGAGCACGGGTTTGTTAATGCCGTGGACACACACACGAGGGTACAGAACAACACTGCCTCTTGCATTGACCACCTCTTTGTGAGTTCCAAGTTGCAGTGCAATTTTATGGGCGCGGTTTACCACACTTCTATCACTGACCATTTTTCTGTACTATTGGATCTCCCAGTGAACTCTGAGAAAGAAATTAAAATCAATAAATTAGGGGTAAAATGTTACATAAATTATGATAGGGCACGCAGGGAACTAGAGCGTACAGATTGGAATAATATTTGTGGCTCTGAAAGTTTGAACATTGCTGCGGAAAACTTTGTGGAGTATCTTAAATCAGTGCTGGGAAGGTGTACAGTTAGGGTTAAAATAAAGAACAAGAATAGACCCAGGAAATCATGGATAACGGAGGGTATAATTAAGTCGATAAACACAAAAAATCGATTATACCGAACAATGATACAGAGCCCGGGTGATGAGGATAAGAGACTGCAGTTTGCGCGATATAGAAATAGGCTAAATGAAATAATCAAGTGCGCAAAAGCAAACTTTGTCAAAAAACAAATATGCCTCCACCCCAATTCACCTAAAAAGCTTTGGGAGACGGTAAATCGGCTAACTAAGGAAGAGAAAAAGGATCCTGCAGGAAGCATTCAACTAGGGGGTGATAACTCATTAAATAACTCCAACCCGGGGGAAATAGCCAACGCATTCAATAAATATTTTTCATCCGTTGGGAGAGCACTGGCACAAAAAATACCGTCTTCGGGGGCCAGTCTTAAGGTAGATATGAAGCCATACAGCATTTTTCTAACACCTACATGTGAGTCCGAAGTTATTGATTGCATAATGGGTATGAAGGTAAAAAAAGCTCCTGGGTTGGACTCGATCACTGTGGAGAACTTGAAGGAACTCGTACATGTTATTGCAGTCCCGCTGACTATCCTAATCAACAGATGCATAGAACTTGGTATCTTCCCAGACATTCTAAAGAAGACAGTAATAAAACCATTGTTTAAAGGAGGAAACAGGGACGAAATGCCAAATTATAGGCCGATATCCTTATTATCGAATGTGGCCAAGGTCTTCGAAAAAATTATTTGTCAGAAAATAACAAGCTATTTAAAGAAGCATAACATTTTATCAGAATCGCAGTTTGGCTTCAGAGAGGGTCTGTCAACACAGAATGCGTTAAATACCCTAACTACAAGAATTTATTCTGCCCTGGATAAGCAAAGACAAAGTATTTGCATCTTTCTAGACGTCGAAAAGGCCTTCGACGCTGTTGATCACAGGATTCTTCTCAAAAAATTGGAGGGTATCGGTTTTAGGGGTGTTCCGCTGCTTTTGATTGGGGATTATTTGCGGTCTAGAAGGCAGTGCACAAGGATTGACGACAGCTGCAGCGATTTTGAGGTGGTTGAATTTGGCGTTCCTCAGGGTACAGTCCTGGGTCCGTTGTTATTTAGTTTGTATATCAATGATATATTTGATGTGCAGACAGCTGGTAAAGTCATTGGTTTTGCAGATGATACTGCAATTCTATATGAAGATTGTTCTTGGCAGCGGCTAAAGACCAAAATTGAAGATGATTTTGTGAATGTTAAGGGGTGGTTTGATGCCAATGGGTTGACTATTAACACAAAGAAGACGAAGTATGTTGCATTTGCCTCCTATAAGTCACACCTGCCGTCATTTAATACACTGCAAATAGTTTGTAATGACCAATGTATCCAAATTGAGGCGGCACAAAAAGTTAGGTATTTGGGGATCATCATAGATCAACATCTGCGTTGGGATGAGCATGTTGGTGTGGTTGTTAAAAAGTTGAGGACCATTTTGTATAAGTTTAAATACCTAAAAACCTTTCTTAAAACGGTGTGTCTTAGAATGGTCTATTCGGCATTGGTTGAACCCCTTCTTACATACGGGATTGTTGTTTGGGGTGCTGCGTTGAGTTGTCACCTGAAAAGGTTGGATATAATTCAACGTTGGTTCCTGAAACTAATTTATAATAAGTGCTACACTTACCCGTCTGAATCGTTGTACGCTGAAGCAGGAGCTAATGATATTAGGCAACTTTTTTCATTGGCTGTGTTGACGTACGTAAGAAAGTATGATCGCGTCTCTAGAATAGAGCATTCGTACATAACTAGGCTAAACGCAGCAGCGGCCGCTCAAACGAACAGAGCAATTAAGACTGTGGGCCAGCGTAGTTATACTTATATTGTACCAAGAATTTATAATACTCTTCCAGTCAATATCAGAGCTGCACCAACTTTACGTTCTTACGTGAGGATGGTGAAAGCATGGGTTTCGAAATCTAGACACATCATTCATGGTTTAGTACACAGATAGGTGTTGAGCAGGTCGTATGATAGCTTTTGCGATGTTGTACCGCACAGTAATCATTTTAAATATGCACACTTTTTTTTATTATTATATACATTTGTGAGAGTGTACATTGTACATGTGAAAATGTGTGAGAGAATGTGTTTGTGTGAGTGGTGCTGGTGGGTGTTTTTGGTTTTTGCGCCTGTGGGTGTGTGTGTGTGTGTGTTCTTGTCTTCAGTACTTAGTTTTGTATACTTTGCTTGGTCTAGATGTATCCACGCACAAGTCTCTGACTTTTGTGGATCTCTCCAAGATTTATTATGTTCAGTAGATCTATGTATGTTATTGTTATTGAACTGTATTTTGAAAAAATAAATCTATTATTATTATTATTATTATATATATATATATATATATATATATATATATATATATATATATATATATATATAATGTTTCTGTTGGAAAATATGTAGAATTTTATTTGAGTCAAGTTTTAAAATATAGAAATTTTTGATTAAAATGAAACTGATTTCAAGTACCATCCATATTTCTAGAAATTGTAATGGTACATAATGAGGTGAGGTAATTTTGGAGATTAGAAATCAGATGACAGAACTTTAGAACAATTGACATTTAGATTAAAATTTAGTCAAAATTGCATCATTTGCAGCCACAAGTTTAGACTTATTTGTAAGATACTTTGTACTATTTATATAACAATAAACTATATATATATATATATATATATATATATATATATATACATATATATATATATATATATATATATATATATATATATATATATATATATATATATATATATATATATATATATAGGTATCACACAGATAACTCAAAATGATAATCGGCCGATTTTGATAAAATTTGGCATGTACCTTCCTTCTCTAAATGGCTTGAATAAGTTCGTTAGTCAGGAAAATCAGACGAGGTTTTCCGGGAAAAGTTTGAGTTTTCATTCGAAAAAAATTTGTATCTCAAAAAATAAGAAAGATAAGATAACCAATATATATATATATATATATATATATATATATATATATATATATATATATATATATATGTACATTTAGTGTTAATAATTTTTAAAACCACCACTAACAGCAACTCGTTACCGCACACCCGAACATTTTGGTCAGGAGACGCCACTGGTAATTACCCCCCTAAGACAGAGGGGGGGAAATTACTATGTTGCCAGTTTTGTTAAAAAAAGGAGAATATCTCGTTCTAAATAAAACTCTTGAATTTTTTTTGTGAATATGTTTCTTGGACCTGCATTTTAGCAATTTTTTTAAGCATTTAAAAGGAAATGTGCTGAGAAATTAGTTCGTGATCTTTTAGATGTCCTAGAAGAAAGAAGAATGAGCGCAGACGGATGCTTCATGAGATTGTATGAAGAAATTGACAAACTGCGCAATGAGTTAAATATTTCCATAAGGTTTCTTTGTATAAATACTATAGACACGGATATCTTACTAAGGTTTAAGCCACACTAACGTTCAAAGCAAAACTCCCCAGAAATATTATGAAACCGGCATTTTCGTTTCTCTATTAAAGAACATCATAGATGATCTCAAGTTTCACTTTAATTCTAAAACGTTTTTTGCCTAAAAATTAAAATATCGTCCCTGTAGTTATAATACAAAAAATTATGACAAAATTTCATCATCAAAAGAAAATGTATTAAAATATTTGCTGGAATAGGAAAATAATAAGAGTCCACATTTTTTACGAGTAACGTTGGTTTTGGATTTAGGTACAGCTATAAATTAGTGTGTTAGAAAATAGAACAACAGTTCTTCAGATGCTTGATGAAGTTGTTGAAACTCTCAAATTATCTGATAAAGAAGTATCGTGATATAGGTACATCTTGCACTGAGGTTTTTTGCAGTTTTGCCTGTCAGTGTGCAATCTGCAGAAAAGTGTTTTTCCGCGTTAAGAACGTTTAAAATTAATTAAAATCAGCTTAACAATGGGACAACAGAGGTTAGATGGACTAGCCTTCATGCATGAGGATCAGAGCATTCCTGCAAGTGACAAAAACGCATGGGAGGGATTTCATAAGTTTGTTATCCAGAAAAATTGGATCAGGTTTTCCGAGAAAAGTGTGGGTTTTCTTTCGAATTTTTTTGTTATCGAAAATAACAGACCCATGGTAACCAAATTTGGAATGTGGCTTTATGCTATAAAAATTAAATTACATACCAAACTTAGATCCATATGTTACAAGAAAAAACGTTAGAAGAACTTAATAAAAAATGTTTGGTGCAGATCAGTTCTATGGAAATTCACTACCATAACACACTTGCTGCGTCCAGACTTATATTTTCTAATGTGGGAAATATTTAATTTTGTTTTTTTATTAATATTTTGTTTACCTTTGTATTTTTGGAATACCCTCCCTAAGAAAAAAGCATATCTACGCCCTTGAATATTGGTGCAATATATGTTGAATATTCTGAGTTGGATTCAAGTCATAGGTATTATATTGGTGTAATATAGAAACAATATTTGCGCCTACTCGGTTATTCATTTCTTTGTAATTGGTGGTGGTGGTGGTGATCGTGAGTTAGCCTCGAAAGTTTCCTTTCATTAGCCACAGATTTTTGTTACTAAAAGGTCCTTAAACAGTCACAATACTTGCCTCGCCCCCCATTACAATACTTTTGTTTCTTTTTTTTAAATTTTGTTGCATAATAATAAATCGCCACGCATAGCAATATAACCCATTCATTACATATTTATATCTTTTTACATACAGTTTGTTTGTATCTAAGAGTATTTACACATAAAAGATTTAATAAGACATAAATAAACATGTTTTTTTTAGTTTTGTTTTTGTTTCTTTTTTTTTTAATTTTCTTTTTTTTTTGTTTGCTTTTTTTTGTTTGTGTGTTTGTGTTTATATTTTTATTTTTTTATTTTTGTGCATGTATATGTATTTTTTTTTATATACACCTTCACACTTTTTTTTTTCTTTTTTTTTCTTTTTTTTTCAAACACAGACTAGACTGGACCACGGTTTAGAGAGGTTATTGAACAATATGGAAGGAAACAGTAGGTTACTTATCAGCTATTTACAATTATTTTTTTATAACTACAGTGATTTGTACAATTTTAAAGTCTCTAAGTTATTTTTTAAATAATTACCTATAGGTCTATTTTAGCATCTTTAAAAAACCTAACCACTGCTACTGATATTGATTTGGAGTTCTCTGTCAATAATTTGATGAGATTGTAAGGAATACTGATCTTTTTTGGATAATTAGCTAAAGTAGTTAGTAATTTTAATCTCGCTTCTGTATTAATTGGACACATAAATAGTATGTGGTCCAGATCAGCGACATCCTGGTCATTGCAGCTTCATTTCGGAGAGTTCAATACCCCTATTCTATGTAAATGAGATCCGTAACGGCCATGTCTTGTTTTTAGTCTGAAATAGGTGGTTGTAAATGACCTTGTCTCTCCCTCATACACCATTAAATCTTCTTTGGTAGGTAACTTCGGATGTACTATCTTATAATAGTTATTAGTATTACTACAGTAATCCTTCCATTCCCTATTCCATCTCTCCTTCTGAGTCTGCACGATCACGGGAAACAAATCTCTAAATGGCAAGGTCGACAGAGCTTCATCGTACGTGTTTATACTTTCTTTCGCCAATCGATCTACACAGTCATTCCCATTCAAGCCACAATGGCCCTGGTCCAGAGAAGAGTTACTCTTTTGCTTTGCATGTTGATTTGGTGATACAGGTTAAAAATATTCCATAAAATATGATTTGTTGTTTGGTAGTTTCCTTAAAGTGCTTCCAGTGAAGAACGTGAATCGGAAATAATAATCACCTCTGTAGTCTCGTTATGACTGCGTACCCATTCGAGAGCTTTTTCAATTTCAGTTAATTCAGCTGTAAAAATGGATGTAAACCTTGGAAGCTTAAACCTCATTGAAAATTGAAACTGTGGTATGAAGTATGCGCAACCTGTACCTAACTCGTTCTTAGATCCGTCTGTAAATATATGTAGATTATTAGAGTATTCATCCAATATTTCTTTAATTGAGTTTAATGCTACAGCGGGTAGTTCACTATACTCTGGAATTATAATATTCATTGTACTGTTCTGTACCTGAAATTCGTTGCAGTATACTGGCATTCTTTGTAATTAGATTCCGTAATTTTGTATGTATACTATGTATAGTATGTATAGGAATTGCGGAATATTCAATTTTATACATAGAATATGATTTTTCCTCCACACACTATTTAGTATTTAGCATGTAATATATCGAATCAAATGCTACGACCACAAATGAGAGTTGTAATTTGGAAATCACATTAGCACAGGATGTTGAAGCAAACAAAAGATAAAAGGAAAATCATGTTCATTATGATAGTTATTATGGTTATGTACCTACATTTTCAACTATCATTAATTTTTTGAGCTATATTGAGCGAAATTGAAATTGTTTTTGGTGCTGAATGGTTAAATAATTTTTCTTTGAAACGAAGTATAGTATCATACGAACCTACTTTTCATTTGAAAATTTTATGAGGCCCTTCAAATAGGGCTGGGGTGGGTGAAAAGATTATTGCTTAAAAAAGTGGCATTTAAAAAATCTAAGTATTATAAGTATAAGTATAAGCTTTATATTTCTAACCATTTCAGTACTCTATGAAGATGGTTGCAGGAGAAACCAAAATATATTGAGTTTTAGTACAAAGTGACGTTTTTGAAGTTCTAAGCCCTTAGGTTTTGGTCGTAAATGCCCTTAAAAATACCAACAATATTAGCACGATAACGTGTAGCGACTGTTACTTCTCCCTGAAAAGATATACAGTGTGAAACACACTTATGGAATAGAACTCATTATTCGGCAAAAAAAAGTTTTTGTGGAAAACGCTGAGACACGTAACGTTTAATTTGTCGAACACTATCTTATAATCATAGTTAAAAAAACTCCCACCATTTTACCCCCACCACTTTATCCATTTCTTAAATTAGCAACCCTACATTTTTTCATCACAATTCGATGGATCACATTTTTCTGAATGCGGAGATACCCCATATGTATGGTCTAATATTACAGTTTTCAGTACAGGCTGGAAATTTAATACCGGAACATTAAAACTAAACAGTTTACTCTGAAATTTAAATTTCGAAAATAAACTTAATAAAAACGTCCCTTTCGTATAATAAATGTTCAAAATGTTCTCCATTCACTTGAACACAACGAAATAATCTGCTCTGGAATTCTCCACTGACTCTTGTCTTAAATTTCTGATCTTGTCTTTTATATTGTCCCCTGTGGGTCCAGGGACTAAGAGAATATGCCCAAGGTAACTCCTGCCTGTCGTACCAGGCTACTAATCGGAGTCAAGCAGGTTGTAGTGTGTGACTTTTCCTTTACGTGACAGTAAAGGATTTTTTCACGCCGAGGAGGTACCACCCCTTACATCAAGGGGCCGGTGCAGTCCCAACGGACGTTTCCGGTTCTGGTGTATGAGTCGGTTTCCCTTATAAACAAAAAGGATGATGGCTCTTCCATGTACAAAAGATTCCGGAGATAAAATTCCCCTCCATTCGGATCTCCGGAAGGGGACTATACAGAGGGCGCAGGCATCAAGATTTACATCTAACCTGAACTCCATCCAACATTTCCTTCAGGCTAATAGGCCCTAACTCCTCTTCCTCACCGAAACCCAAATCAGTCACAAAACAGACACTAATCACCTTAATTTCCCGGGGTATGAGCTCCTTACTTCCTTTAGATTGCATGGAGGCGTGTGCGCATTCGTCCGTAGCAATCTACCTTGCACCAGACTCCCCAATTTAGAAGCTGGAAGGAAAGACATACTTTGGATGAAACTCGTTCTCAGGGCTGCAACTAAATTCATCTGTTGCATTTACCGGTCACCTTCTGACAACTTTTTCCAGCTCTTCGACTACCTTTCCGAAAAAACCGACCATCTGATTTCTGAATATCCTTTCTCCGACGTCACTATTCTTGGTGACTTCAATGTTCATAATAAGGAATGGCTGGCATCTTCAAAAACCGATCCACAAAGGAGAGCAGCGGAGGCCTCTGCAGTCAACAATTCTTTTGCCAATATAGTTCAACAACCTACTTACTTTCCTCGCATCCCAACACACAGCTCAAATCCCTCGGATCTCCTTCTTGCTACCAAACCTGAATGCTATAAGATATCAGTCACCGCCCCCCTTGGTCGCTCAGACCACGGCATGGTCACTGCTTCCTGCGCAATCACACCCACGTATCGTTTGGCACTACAACTCGGCGAACTTGGACGACATGCGGGATTACTTTTCCTCATTTCCGTGGGCGTCTGTCTGCTTCGCTCATCCTGATATCTCACAAAACGTCGCCGAAACTATCCAAGTTGGCATGAAATTATTTATTCCACGTACACAGAAAACCTCTTCAGCCACTCAAAAGTCCTGGTTCTCTAAATCCTGTGATAAGGCCAGACTTGAAAAGGTCAAAGCTCACAAAACGCTTCTACACAATCCCAGTCAAGAAAACCGTCAAGCATTTAACGACGCAAGAAATCGCTATGTCCACATTCTTTCTGCGCCAAAAAACTCGTTTAATAACCACATCAAAAACAAAGTCCTCTCAAGCTCCAACGGCAGCAAACCCTTCTGGACTCTATTGAGAATAATTTCTGCAAGAGCACGTTCCCACCTCTTGTTTCAGGGGATGGAATTGTTTCTACCGCCCTGGGCAAGACTGAACTTTTTGTTTCGTTGGTCTCCGGCAATTCTACTCTCAACCCACCTCCAAATGTTTAACCACCAACAGTCCCCAATGTCGCGCATAAAATGATGGATAAAATTTTCAAAACTAAAAAAGGTACGAAATATGTTCTCTTCTCTTAATATCAGGAAAGCCTCTGGCCTTGACGAGATGCCAGCAATTGTTCTCAAAAAATGCGCACCAGAACTTGCTCCTATCCTGACTCGTCTGTTTCAGACATCTTACAATAGAGGCATATTCCCTAATAACTGGACAACTGCTCGAATACAACCTGTCCCCAAGAAAGGATCCAAAGCGCTTCTTAGCAACTACAGGCCTATTTCTCTCCTTTCAGTCGTCTTTAAAGTGATGAAAAAGTATATAAACACCGAATTATTAAAATTTCTTGAAAAACACAGTCTAATCCACGACAGACAGTATGGATTCCGTCAGCGCAGATCAACTGCCGACCTCCTTTCCCTTGTCACCCATTCTTGGAACAAGTCTATGGAACTGCACGGTGAATCCCAGATTGTCTCTCTAGACATATCCAAAACATTCGACCAGGTCTGGCACGCAGCGCTGCTTAATAAACTTCCGGCCTATGGCCTACCACCAAAACTCTGTACCTGGACAGCAAATTTCCTCTCCAACCGGAGCATTTCTGTCGTCGTGGATGGCCATTCCTCTAAACTGTATCCAATTTATGCAGGAGTTTCTCAAGGTTCAGCTTTAGCCATTACTTTGTTTCTTCTCCACATCAATGACCTCCTCTCTAGCACATTTAACCCAGTTCACAGTTACGCGGACGACAGCATCCTCCACCCAAATATACAATATTCTAAGCTTGCCTCTTTAGTCCAATTAGATGAGGATCGCAGACACATGGAGGGTTCTGTCTCCGTGGATCTCAAAAAAAAAATTAGATTGGGGAAGTAGAAATCTTGTGCAATTTTTAAACCTCTGCCACAAAACACGAATTTGTTTAATACAGTGTTATATGGTATAAAAATATGACCCTGTACTGTGATATCCTAGCGGAAACAGTGTGAATGAAAATGCACAAACCGGATGAAACACGGCCAAAGAAGAAAAAAGTGGCTCAGTCGACGAAAAAATCATTAAAACGATCTTTTGGGATTCAAAGGGAACCTTCCAAATTTGATGAGAACTAAGCAACACATTGATAAACGCGAAGATTTACCCGCAAGCTTACTGCATATGTTGCGCAACGTTATCATGGAAAAGGGTCTGAAAGGCTTGGTCGACTTGATCTAATTTCTTCGTGATAACGTCTCTGTCTACAAGACCGCAATCGTCCAGGTTGCTGCAAAGAACTGTGACATTTTGATGCTTTAGAACCTACAACCCAGGCCTAGTCCTCAGGGACTACTATCTATTTTCTACACTGAAACCATTTGAGGTAGGTATACAAGACATTTTCAATTAAAGTACATTTAAGCAACCAAGATAACGTATTACATAATATGTGATATTTTAATGTTTGCCAGGAAGACTACTCCTTTTTGGATATCTGTTGTGCATGGTCAATACTTGCAATACAGTGCTGTTGAAATATGTTCACAAGATAATAGTGCGCATTCCAGGAGCGTTTTCTCTGCAGTATACAACATGATCATTATTGTAAAGGGATGATTGTATAGCGTTGCTAATATGGGAAGTCATGTCATTTAAGGCCACAATAAAGAGTGTTTTACTCAAAACCGATCTTTTTTTATTTATTTTTTATTTCAACAACACACCACGAGGGCTTACAGCCTAAATACTATCGTACCGTGAGTGTCGACAAGAAGGAAAGAGCCAACTTGTTAATTCTGAACTTGAAGGTTTGGGGGTTCGGGGGAGCAGGAAAACATGTGCCGGCAAGGAATTCCACAACTTGGAAGTCCTCGGGACAAAACAGCGGGCATAACAAGATGTTCTATGTCTGGTGACCTGGACAGTACAAGGGTGCATTCGTTCTGTTCCCCTGGTAGATCTGTTGGGGACAGCAGGTGGAGGAACTATGGAAGAAAGCTTCTCTGAGCAGTGTCCTGCAGATATCTATAAAAAAGAGAGAGGTCACCAACGGCACGTCGGTGGGCAAGGGATGGCAGCCTTTGGGTGAGGGTAGGGTCACCGATGAGATAAGCTCTTCTGAATGGCGTCCAGGATAGCGAGTGTAGAAGCGGCAGCAGCACCCCAGATGTGGGAGCAGTATTCGAGGTTTGGTCTCATCTGTGAAGTATATAAGGTATAAAGATTAGCTGGTGAAAAGTATTTGTGAGCCCGGAAGAGGAAACCTAATTTCTTAGCAGCCGCTTCTGCAATTGATGTGACATGTTGGTGCTAATTGAGATTTCAATCCACAGAAATGCCAACAAGTAAAAAGGACTCATTACTTTGAATAACTTGGTTGTTTATTGTGCTGGGTCTAGGGCTGGTGTATCTCTTATGAGAAAGAAAGCAAGAGTGTGATTTGGTGGGGTTGAATTGTAAAAGATTTCTACTTCCCCAGTCTAATATTTTTTGGAGATCCACGGAGACAGAACCCTCCATGAGTCTGCGATCCTCATCTAATTGGGCTAAAGAGACAGGCTTAGAATATTGTACATTTGAGTAGAGGGTGCTGTCGTCCGCGTAACTGTGAACTGGGTTGGACGTGCTAGAGGGGAGGTCATTGATGTGGAGAAGAAACAAAGTAGAAGCTAAAGCTGAACCTTGAAGAACTTCTGCATGAACTGGATACAGTTTAGAGGAATGGCCATCAACGACAACAGAAATGCTCCGGTTGGAGAGGAAATTTGCTCTCCACGTACAGAGTTTTGGTGGTAGGCCATAGGCCGGAAGTTTATTAAGCAGCGCTGCGTGCCAGACCTGGTCGAATGCTTTGGATATGTCTAGAGCGACAATCTGGGATTCACCGTGTAGTTCCATAGACTTGTTCCAAGAATGGGTGACAAAGGAAAGGAGGTCGGCAGTTGATCTGCGCTGACGGAATCCATACTGCCTGTCGTGAATTAGACTGTGTTTTTCAAGAAATTTTAGTAATTCGGCGTTTATATACTTTTCCATTACTTAAGAGACGACTGAAAGGAGATAAATAGGCCTGTAGTGGCTAGGAAGCGCTTTGGATTCTTTCTTGGGGACGGGTTGTAGTCGAGCAGGTTTCCAGTTACTAGGGAATATACCTCTATTGTAAGATGTCTGAAACAGACGAGTCAGGACATGAGCAAGTTCTGGTGCGCATTTTTTGAGAACAATTGCTGGGATCTCCAGAGGCTTTCCTGCTATTAAGAGAAGAGAGCATCTTTCGTACCCTTTTAGTTTTAAAAGTGATATCCGTCATTTTATGCACGACATTGGGGACTGTTGGTGGTTGAACATTTAGAGGTGGGTTGAGAGTAGAATTGCCGGCGAACAACAAGGCAAAAAGTTCAGCCTTGCCCAGGGCGGTAGAAACAATTTCATCCCCTGAGACAAGAGGTGGGAATGTGCTCTTGCAGAAATTATTCCCAATAGATTTAGCAATAATCCAGAAGGGTTTGCTGCCGCTGGAGCTTAAGAGGACTTTGTTTTTGATGTAGTTATTAAACGAGTTTCTTGCCTCAGAAAGAATGCGGACATAGCGGTTTCTTGAGTCGTTAAATGCTTGACGGTTTTCTTGAACGTTGGGATTGTGAGGTTTTTGTGAGATTTGATCTTTTCTAGTCTGGCCTTGTCACAGTATTTAGAGAACCAGGGCTTTTGAGTGGCTGCAGAGGTTTTCTGTGTACGTGGAATAAATAATTCCATGCCGGCTTGGATAATTTCGGTGACGTTTTGTGAGATATCAGAGGGGTCAGGATGAGAGAAGCAGACAAACGCCAATGGAAATGAGGAAAAGTAATCTCGCATTTCGTCCCAGTTCACGGAGTTGTAGTGCTAAACGATACATTGGTGTGATGACTCTGTGACCTCGGGTTGCATTGCACAGGAAGCAGTGACCATGCCGTGGTTTGAGCGACCCAGGGGGGCGGTGACTGATATCTTATAGCAGTCAGGATTTGTAGTAAGAAGGAGATCCAAGGGATTTGAGCTGTGTGTTGGGTACTCCATTTTCCTGCGATCGGCGGAAAGGATAATTTTAAGATGTAATAAATGTGCTCAAAGAGGTGGAATACCCATACCCTTTTATTTCTATCGCCCGTGGAATATAGTCGTAACAGAAACTTTTGACGCTTACCTGGTAACTTAGCCGTAAATAAGACATTTAACGTGCTTTAAAAAAAGCAACAGAAACTGCAGTATTGTAATAACTTGTTTCCGCAGTTCTGAGCTTCAGTAAATCTCTTCTACTTTGTGTTTTAGATGCAAGAATTTTTAATAATTATGTCTACAGCTAGCTCAGTATTTTTTTATTTTCTACGAATTCAGTGAAAAGCTTCAGCTTTTACTGTGGGGTTTGAAAACAAGTAATCAATAAGGATGTGAGACTGAAATGCTAGTAAGTAGAGGATTAAATTTAATGCCGTCTTTTCAACGTACGTAGTGTGCCATCAGATTATATATTGACATGAGAGAAAAAGTTTTAATTATGGGTTTCTACAGAAACATCGTTTCTGATAAAAAATATTGCTTATCGTTATAAATAACAGGCAGATTGGTCGTTAGGGGTGGCTAAAAGCTCTCCAAAATAAGTATTACCTTTTTTTAAAAGTCTACAGGAAAATAAAAATTATACTTCTGGTACTAATTTAGTTTTACTTTCTTGTTAGTGAATTTTCTTTTAAAAAAAATCACTAATGAGGACATCCCGACTTTTGAATTTTGAAAAAAATTCTTCAAATGAGCGCGATCTAGGCCCCCTAGAAACCATATCCAGGGTCAGTTTTAATATATATGTATATATATATATATATATATATATATATATATATATATATATATATATATATATATATATATATATATATATATATATATATATATATATATATATATATATATATATATATATATATATATAGCTTTCTATTCAGATTTAGGAAACTGAAACAATTCATGGAGGAAACTCACCTTAGAACTATATACCTTGCCCTTATTCAATCCCAACTGATGTATGGATTGCTCGCTTGGGGCAGCGCTTCTGAAATATATTTGAGAAAGGTGGGAACCACACAGAGATGGATACTGAAAATTATATGTGGTAAAAATATGACTTACCCTAGCAATCTGCTCTATTCTGAAAACAATGTAATGGATATCCAGAAGTTGTACTGCCGTGCAATTTTATTGTACACACACAGAGAGAAGAACACCATAAGTTTCCTGGAGCACACCTACACCTACACGGTTTAAAAATGTGGTAACAGTAAAACAGAGAGCGAATAAAAGGATTGGCCGAATTTGTTTATATTGGTTTGGGAGCGTACGATGTGTTGCCACTGGATATAAGACAAGTGCATTAATATAGATTGTTTAAAAAGAGGGTACAGTCCTGGCTACTTGAAACTCCGAGAGATGTTATCTACAGTCTGGTTAATTTATGTTAAGATTTTGGAGATGTAGTGCATCCAATCCTTTGTGTTTTAAAATCTGATGTACATTTTATTTAATGTGTGTTTGTATGTTACTTGTATTGTATATTGGCTGCTTAACTTGTAGAGATTTTTTATGGTTTTGACTGTTATTTTGCTTCTGCATATATTTCTAGAGCGCATTCGTATGGTGTTTTATAGCTTTATTTTTGTTGTTGTTATATATTGTCGCTTGTTTTTGGTACAACTGTACATTGTTTTAGAATTTTGGTGTTGTTTGGGGAGTGCTCGATTGGGGGGTGGTTTTGTGTTGGTGGGAGGGCAGGATAAGAGGGAAGTATGAGACTGTTGTTGTCGGATGCAGTTGTTTGTTTTTTGTCTTTCTTTGTGTGCCCATTGTATCTCAGGTGTCCTCATTGACAAGCTATTTTGATTCTATGGAGACATGCTGTGTAGAGGTTGGTCTGGGAGAGAGAAGGAAAGCAGGGAAAAAATGTGTGGTATATTAGTGATCCAAATTGTTGGGCGCATATGCTATTAATCGGTTTTAATAATGTGTGGCTTGGTTTTTTTTCCGGTTGAATTGCTTCACAGTTGTTTTGGATTATATGCACCAGGTATTTTTTGGAAAGAAATTATATTGCTAGTATCACCAACAAATCTCTGACTTAGGTGACTTTTCATATTATTGAACAATTAGCTTTAATGGATTTTATAAGTTATTTGTAATAAAAAAAATGTGTATATTGTTCAATAAACTATTATATAAATATATATATATATATATATATATATATATATATATATATATATATATATATATATATATATATATATATATATATATATATATGTATGTATGTATGTATCACACCGATAACTAAAAAAATAATAGTCCGATTTTGAAAAAATTTGGCACATTCCTTGTGCAAGTGGCTTGGATAAGTGCGTTAGTCAGGAAAATCGGCTCAGGTTTTCCCGAAAAATTTTGTATTTTCTTTCGAAAAAAATTTATATCTCCGGAAACAACGTGGGGGCAACCAAATTCGGTACGCTGATTTCCGTTATACAGAGTATCCTATGTACCAAAATTCAGATCCCTATCTTAAAAGACTAAAAGTTAGAGGTAAATTAATTTTTAATTAATTAAATCTGATTCAAGAAAGTTATAACGTCAAAATGATTGATCAGAATGTAAGTGAAAAATACTACAAGGAATGACTAACAAGCCGCTAGATATGTGTCGTTATTTTCCTTAATTTCGTTAAAATATAAGCAAAAAATCCATTGTAAATCAAAATGGTTTTGTGTAAATTGTAAAACCTTGAACAATGGGATATACCTGGTAGTAAATGCATGTAGTGCGTAGCTCAGTGGGCTAGGTCCCTGTACATCGTATGGTCGACTTCCACATGACGAGTTCTAATCCAAGTTAGTGACTTTATTTTTTAACAATTTTCGTAGAAAACATTCACTAATGGGGAGATCCCGACTTTTGAATTTTACCGATAACTCAAAAAATAATGGGCCGATTTTGACAAAATTTGGCATGTACCTTCCTTTTGTAAATGGCTTGGATAAGTTCGTTAGTCGGGAAAATCGGACGAGGTTTTCCGGGAACATTTTGAGTTTTCATTAAAAAAAAATTTAACTCAAAAAATAAAAAAGCTATGATAACTAAATTCGGTAAGTAGGTTTACGATATAAAAATTAAACTATACACCAAAATTTAGATTTTTCGGTTATAAGAAAAAAAGTTACAATAAAATATTTTGTGCCAGATCATTTCTATGAAAATTCACTAACATAACACACTTGCTACGTCCAGGGTTTTTATTTAAACATCTCAGAAAATTATATTTGTGAACCAGTTACAGTTACAACTCCGCTGGCAGATAATTTGGTCGTAAGACTGGTTTCAACCTTTTACGCTTAGTTTTAGCCATGCGTCCAAACTTTTATAATTAACAGGGTCTATTAGCAATCAAACCGTTTCTATAAAATCAATTCATTCAAACCAAAATAAACATAAATTTTCTGAACGGTACACCGTTATAACCCTGCATTTGAGTTTTCAAAGTTAATCATAACGTACATATGGCTTCAGGTTCTAGTAGACATGTTCTAATTTAAATGTTTAATTTTCGACGTCAGGAAACGTCGGATTCAATTTTGTGTTATATCGAGCGCTTACTGATCGGAATTTCCAAGAAGTTGCGGAAATAAAAGATCAATAAAGGGTGGATTATAGAAGAGAATCGCTCTCAGTTAGGTTAAGTTCGCGGAAAGCTTTTCTGGTTTCCTATATTGTAGCACAAGACGTTATTATGTAAGCACAGTAATACGATCCTGTTTATGTTTCCTTTTTACTAACTTGAATCTTATCTAGTGATTAAAGTAAAGGAATTATTTTATGCTTATAAAATACACTGTTCGCTAACACAAAAAATTTAAAAGTGGACGATTTATTCACAATTTTGCAAACTGATACATTAATAACAAAAGATTAGGGCTGCATTCGACGTTTCCGAATACCATTTGACGTTTTTGGGCAATTTAGAACCAAATTAAGTTCCGTTTAACGCAACTTTTATCTCGTAACTATCTTCCATTAATATGGATTTTTTTAATAAATCGCCACCATTCTTAAATGAGTGGGTTAAGCTAAAATTCATAAGATATGTTATATTCAAGCTTCTGGAACAAAATGTATTCTACAGGACGGTCCAAAAGTAATCGTACACGGAGCAGCAGAAGATCTTGTCTTCAAAATATTAAGATTTAGGAAAACTTACTTGTGTCCAAAAATCAGAAGTAAAAAAGATACAGGGTTGTACGGTTTAGAAAAGGCTAGCATAATGTATTGTTCTAATTACCCGTTTAACACTCGTGAAGAACCAGAGGAATTGTTGTTTGTGGGGCAGATTTATGAATACACGTGGTAAAACTAATAACAATTTAGTACTACACAGTTACTAGGTACGTTAAATACAAAAGATAATGGGGTTGTTGTGACCCAATAATAATACAACAAAACGGTGACTTTCAATTGGACAGTTGGGGCTGGGTAGGTTGTAGGTTACCGTACCCAACACGCGAAAGCTGCTGCTGGTATCTGGGGCTTCGTCACAGAGGTAGCCACGTGGATGACGCTTGTCCAGTTGACAACGTGGACTCACAAACACGTGGTGCACATCTTGCCGAGGGTCAGTCGCTCGCTGAAAGAGTGGTTCTTCCGCGCGAGGCTCACGGACCGCTAAATGGCCAAGAATATGAACTGGTGACTAATCATCACCGGGACTTGGTTGGAACCGATCTGGTTACGGTCTTGAATGGCCGCCGGATAATGGAAAAGTGATCTTTGGTGTGACCACAGCATAGTCAACTACTATGCTGCGTCTGATTAACACTCACGGTTCAGCCGGTCTGGACGACCATACTGGACGCTGGATGACATGGAAGCAGTGGCGGTTTCTCTAAGGAGGCAGAGGAGGCCGGGCCTCCCTAGTCAGAATTAATTACAACCTCCCTATTCAAGTAGTCAGTTAGTTACATATAACTTTAATCCAATATCAAATATTCAATATTAAAGTCATACTTATTCATATTGATAATTATTATTCAAACCATATTCATATAAAAATTCTCTAAATCTGCAATTACAATTACAACCGGAAACACAGCTGAGAAGTATATTACCAAAACGGCGCGATCTTCTTGTCGGCGTGTGTGACGTCACGGAGGCCCGGTTTCGATGTTTTCGACTTGGTCATATTTGAACACATTTATTTGAGCATTAGCACCCTGGCAAACCAATTAAAACCGCACTTAAAATCACGTGCTCGGAGGCCAGACTTCGCTGCTAATGTGAGCGTTGGTAAGGTGTAATTGTACTTCTAGGATATTTTCTACAGTGTTGTCAAAGAGAAACAAAGTAATAGAAGTTGTTGATTATATTTTGAATCACGATGATTTAAAACAAAATCAACAAACTCTGAGAGAATCTATTGGCCTAAAAGGACATCTTAACGATCCCCATTTTCCTTTTCTTTTACACACTTTTAAATTTATATTTGAACATACCGATGTTGTATTTTTAATTTTACAAAATAAAAGCACAGATATTTCTTACGCTAAGCAACGTCTGATTGTATTAACTACTACATTGCAAGATTTGAGAAATAATGAAATTCATTTTAATCAAATTTACAACTCCTTATTTGAAGATTTTGAAAATAACGAACCAGCACCAAAGAAAAGAAAGACAACATTAAGTATTCAAAATTTAAAACAGAGTTATAAACAAATTTTTTATGAAATTTTAGATTTAGATACAATAAGATAAGATTTTCGGGTTTAAACCAACCAGAATTTTTCGATTTAATAAAGAAAGACAATTTTGTTTCGTATTCAAAAGACTTTCCAAAGGATATCTTTGAATTATTATTAAAACAATATCCTTTGTTTGATTCAATTGCATTAAAAAACGAACTGACCACTGTATATACCGATACAGAACTGTTTCAAGATTGGCATACGCCTATCAAAATGATTTCATTGATTTACAAAAATGACTTAATTTCTTGTCTAACCGAGGTTTATAAACTGCTTGCGTTAATAGTCACAATTCATGTCACATCTGCTTCAGCAGAAAGAAGTTTTTCTGCACTTAAACGCATCAAAACATTTCCAAGAAATAGAATTAGTCAAGACAGGTTAAAAAACATATCAATGATTTCTATAGAAAAAAGGCTGACACAGTAGACTTCATTTTACGATAAAGTAATCGATATTTTTGCCGAGCAAAAAGATAGATGGATTCCATTAATTTATAAAAATATTTAGGAACGTATTAGTTTATCAGTTAAATTCAGTAACGTCAGTAATTTTGAACTTTGAAAAACTACTTATTATATTTAGAAAAAATGAAAATTCGCTACCATAACTCACTTGCTACAGAGTGGCTTTTTTAACTTTCATTTATTCATTGTTTAAATAAAACCTATTTATGAAATCTCGCTACCGGTATGCATTTCGTGCGTCAGCACTTTTGTTACTTCAAATTTTACCGGAACCTCTTTGTTTTATATGAATCATGAACACTTGATATTATCCTTCTAAAACCTTTTGTGTAACAAATTTGAGAATAGCGGCATTATAATGTTAAGAAGCACTTATTTAATTCAGTTTTGCAAATCTCTATTCATGGCATGTAGTACGATCGTATTATAAAGCAGCATGAGTTTGTCAATAAAACCTGTGTAAGAGGGAAGGAAGGATAATTATCATTTGAAAGCATGAGAATTAGTTTCAGAGTCAGGCCTATTTCCTCTGTTCTGAAAGCGTTTAAACTTGCTTCCTGAAAGCTCTAACGGCGAAGGAGAATCGTTTGTGGTCACGTATGTCCATAAAAATAACTTTTCCAATCAAAATATTTTACTAAAACTTTATTAAACCAATAAAATGTAAAATAACTGAAAGTTTTTATTTTTAGGAGATATGCCAGTCTTTTTAGCTACTGCATAAATAAAATATTACTCATATTAACTTTGATGTAATCATCTCATCTCTGTCGTTAGTATCATTCGTCAATTAAATTTTTCTTCGATTAAGCTTGCTAGTATTCAGAACAAGAAGAGAAAGAAGACTCGACTACAGCAAAGATACCTAGTAGACCTAGATAAATCATTTGATAACGTAATTTTTTTGGAAATAATGTTTTACAGTGGATCCGGAAAACTTGTGTGAATTGAAATCTCAACAAGAGGACTTTTGCGCGTGTTAAATTGAGCACCCCAAAAAAATGGGCCCAAAAAGGTGGAATAATATCGCAAAACTGCACAGATACTATGACTTAGCTGACAAAATCAACATGGAAAACTTAACGACGAATTTTTATTTTTATTTTTATTGACTGATTAAAACAATTAATACTTGAAACAAATACTGATTTCCCGTTTTAGCGCACTTCTTGAAATACACATAATTGCTGTTTTTAGTGAATTTTCTTTAAAAAAAAAATCACTAATGAGGAGATGCCGACTTTTGAATTTTGAAAAAATTCCTTCAAATTAGCACTAATTAGGCCCCCGAGAACACATATCCAGGGTCAGTTTCAATTTATATATATATATATATATATATATATATATATATATATATATATATATATATATATATATATATATATATATATATATATATATATATATATATATATATATATATATATATGTATGTATGTATAACACCGATAACTCAAAAAATAATGAGCCGATTTTGACCAAATTTGGCAAGTACCTTTCTTTTGCCAGTGGCTTGGATAAGTTCGTTAGCCAGAAAAATCTGCTTAGTTGAAGTAGATTAAACAATGATTTGGCTTAATTTGACAGACGGATTCCACCGGTCACTACCTGTTCTGAGCTGACCTTTAATGTATCAAATTTCGACCACGTAATTATAATGCATGTTTATAAGAAAATAAATTCGGGACTCAGCAAGTGTGTTATGGTAGCGAATTTTTATTGAATGCCTTTAATTTGAATAGCTCAATTTGCTATTAACCTATAAGGTTCGTTGGACAGGAAACTAGTTTTTTCGGGAACATGTTAAGTTTCTTTTCCAACATTTTTTGTACATTTTCAAACAGTAAAGTTATTTTCATGAAATATGGTACATTGTTTCTACTATATATGTTATGCTGGTAACCAAATTTGATGTCTGCTTTCTTTAAAAAAAACACATATTTGCTTTTTAAAACATTTTTATGAAAATTCACTATCATAACGCACTTGCTGCGTCCAAACTTTTTTGTGTGTGAAAAATGACTTGTGATTTATTATTAGCTGAACAATATGTACGCGCTTTGAGTGTCACCTGTATATATATATATATATATATATATATATATATATATATATATATATATATATATAGGTATATATATATTTCTTTTTTTTTTAAATTTAATAATTAGGTATTGCAAAATAAATCATTTAACTAGTAAATAATGATTTGTAAACATGCATTTTACGCTATAAAAACTGAGAACCATTGAACTGTAGACTATCCCAGTTCAATGATGCTGACTAACATGAAGGAAATTTTCTGAAGGCGTATAGACAAACACATTTCTATTTTTGAGCTTTGTTACAAATTACGGTATCAAAACAGAAGTATCTTCTTATCGAAGTGTTGCGTATGATGAATACCACGTCACAAAGATTTATTGTCACCACATTTCATCAAACCTCTTTAGAAATAAAGTGCTTGCTAGTATATCTGTACTGTAACTATATGCTTATACTACAGGATAGAGAACTATGCTGTGCTTATACTATAATACCTTCACTAATAATCATCCCCTAATGTGTTTATCTGAAAGTTTAAAGTGATCCTAGGCAGTTTCTAGTTCTGTTCATAATCATGCACACTCCCTTCTGACTTGAAACTTGAGCTATTCAAATCGCTCCACTTCCGTGCTTGTAATGCTTACATGTGTGGTGAGATCGAATAGTCATATGGTCGTTTTGTTCTCTTTCGGAATTCTCTTTCTTATATTCTCGTTCGGCTAGGTATTTATTATTATTATATTATTAAATGGTAAACCTAGCATTATTCAGAGTAATTCACATAATATTTCACACTCGCTTTGTTGTCTTTTGGTTTGGAAACAAATCTTAAATAGAAAAAATGTAGAAAATTTTCTGTTGAATTTAAACCACATTTCATAAACAAAATTGAGCTTCGGGTTTTTAGGATACAAACTAAATGCCTGTTTTTCAATGAAACACACACACAAATATATATATATATATATATATATATATATATATATATATATATATATATATATATATATATATATATATATATATATATATAGGGTGGCGCATTGAAAACAAAACAGACCGATTTGCGTCCAGGGATTTTTTTTTAAGAAACGCTGAAACACGTCAATTTTAATATTGAGGGGGACATGTTTTGACATAAAAGTCAACTTTGTCACATCAACCCCTTAAGAGTGGTGATAACAACCCTTATATTTTAAATAGGGAAGATGGGTCGAGTGTTACATCATTTGAAATCTCTTTCTTTCCTGAATTCAGCACACTAATTTTTTTGAAAGTCTTATTAACTCGTTTAAACATTATTCACAGTTGAAGATGCAAAAACGCATTTCACTCATTCCGATAAGAAATGTGCTGATAGTCAATGGTTTGTTGGTTTGTAAACAAGAAATTGACTATCAGAACATTTTTTACCGAAATGAGAGAAATGCGGTTTATTATTTCAGTTTATCGGTCGGTTTGATACTTGATAGTACTACCGAAAATTAATTTCACAATGGTGTATTCTATAAAAGAAAGAGTTGAAATAATTACTCTTTTTTTCAAAAACGATGGTGCCAACCGTACCGCAAATTTGTTTAATGAACGACATCTGAACAGACATGTTAACAGAAAATACATTTTGGAGTTAGTTGCAAAGTTTCGACAAAGTGGTTCAGTAGCCAACAAAAGAGGGGATCCTGAACGTGAATTTCCGGTTAGAAATGAGACTACTGAGATTAAAGTTTTAGGACAAATTCCTGCAGACCCAACTTTGAGAAAAGAAGAGCAATTCAGCGAATATTGAAGCATCATAAATTTCACCTGTATAAAATTCATCTTGTACAACAACCGAATGAAGATGATTTTGATCGGCGGCTGGAGTTTTGTGAAGTTATGACTGCACAAATAGCTGATAACGGGAACTTTCTGTTCAATATCTGTTTTTCTGACGAGTGTACGTTTTTATTAAACTCTACAGTCAATCGTCATAATTGTCGTTATTGGGCAGATATTAATCCAAGAAATTTTCACGAAGTCCACACTCAAACTCCACAGAAATTGAATGTCTGGACTGGCATTTTTGGAGACCGTTTAATCGGACCAATTTTTCTTAATGGCAATTTAAGTGGCAAAACGTATTTGGAGTTACTAGAAGATACCGTTTACCCTCTACTAATTGACATTGTTAAAAATGATTATCGTTATCAAGAAAATCAATTAGCGTTTCAACAAGATGGAGCTCCTCCGCATTTTTCACAATGTGTTAGGGAGTTTTTGAACAGAGAGTTTCCAGAGCAATGGATTGGGCGTAGAGGTGCTATTGAGTGCCCCCTAGATCACCGGATTTAACTCCTTTAGACTTCTTTCTATGGGGCCATTTAAAGAATAGAATTTTCGCAACAGAACTGGAGTCTCTGGAAGAATTACGACGACGCATTGTTGAAGAATGCCGTCTATAACTCCACAAATGCTCCAGAATGTGAGAGCTCGTTTTGAAAAAAATCTGTACTTTTGTATGGAAGCTGGTGGTCAACAATTTGAACACTACTTAACTGAATAAACATTTTTGAATGTTTGATTTTGTTTTTTATTTTTTTTTAACGAAAAATTGACTAATTAGTGCATTTCTTATCACAATGAATGAAATACGTTCTTGCAACTCCAACTGTGAATAATTTTTAAACGAGTTGATAAAACTTCAAAAAAAAAATTAGTGTGCTGAATTCAGAAAAGAAAGAGCTTTCAAATGATGTAACACTCGACCCATGTTCCTCCTTATTTAAAATATAAGGGTTGTTATCACCACCCTTAAGGGGTTGATGTGACAAAGTTGAGTTTTATGTCAGAACATGCGCCTCTCAAAATTGACGTGTTTCAGCGTTTCTAAAAAAAATTTCTATGGACGCAAATCGGTCTGTTTCGTTTTCAATGCGTCACCCTGTATATATATATATTTATATATATATATATATATATATATATATATATATATATATATATATATATATATATATATATATATATATATATTGGAATGTTGCACTACACTGTAATCACTTTTAAATATACACATTATTTGTTTGTTGTACTTTTTGTGTTTTTTTGTATTTGGTTACGTGGACTGCAGTTTCGAAACGTCCCGGTTCATCATCAGCACGCTACTGACTATGATCGTTTCTGTGTGGTCTATGTCTGAGATTGTGCGTGACGTCTGCGCGTTGCGCTTCTATTTGTCGGTTTACTGTTCTCTGTTTGGTTGTGTTTTCGGACTGTGTCGAGTGTATCAGTTTCCTGTTTTGATTATTGTGGTTCGATAATTTGTCTATTTGTATGGCTTTTATTAAGTTTGGTTTAAATGTTTGTATTTGGATTTGTTCTGAGATTAATTGTTTCTTATTGTTTGTTTGTTGAATGTAGTATTGTTCCCAGATTTCCATTTTTTTGTGGTCTTTAATATGTTTTATTAGTTGTAGTTGGTTGATATCTGTTTTTTTTTGGTATTTTCTGTTATGAATGTGTGTAGCTACGTTTAATTTGTAGCTAGGTATGTGGATTTTATCTAATGCTGTTCCTTGAATCTTGTTTCTATTGATTTTTTTGTCATTCCTATATAGTTTTTATTGCATTTGTTATGTTCTATTTGATAGATTCCGTTTAATTCGTGTGGGTTGTGTTCATGTTTGTCGAGACCTTGGAGTTCTTTTCCTTTAATATTTCGTTAACCTTTTGAAAATGGTTCCAAAACAGGAGCCGAAACCTCAAGTTCCAGCAATTTCTGGACGCGGTTAAAACCGAGAACCAAATATTTCTCATATATGCTAAGGAATTTTTGTAAGTTCAAAAGTCGTGACCTCACTAATAGCGCTTTTTTCTAAGCCCATGTTAAATTTTATGTGAACTGCTTCGGTGGCTCAATGTTAAGCACAAATCCTTCTGAAGCCAAGGGCGGTGGGTTCGATTCCCGGTAGACGAGTCATTTCACATTTTTAATACTGCTGTAAAAATAAAATCAACCGAGGTGTTCGCATTGTGTTTAAACAACTTCAGACGGGGCTTAAAGCAGTCGGTCCCACGTATCATACGATGTTGGACACGTTAACAATTCCTACCATCCTTGCAAAAAGGGACGGGTGCGGCAAAATCTGACGAGGTGAAACTAAATCCTGACGTCGGTGATTGTCCATTGTCGCTGAAATTGGTCGACTTTGAAGATACAAAATATACACAAGCATCTACATACTTCTATTAATTATGTACCTGAATTTAGTGTCTTACTTTTTACAGATATTATGTATACAAATGGTAATTGTTATTTTGCTAGTTTTGGGGAATATAATTTGAGTTTCCTTTTTAGTGAATTTTCTTTAAAAAATTCACTATATATATATATATATATATATATATATATATATATATATATATATAATTTTTTTGCAAGTGGCTTGGATAAGTTCGTTAGCTAGTAAAATCGGATCAGTTTTTCCGGGAAAATATTAGGTTTTCTTTTGGAAAAAATTCATATCTCCGGAAATAACAAAGTTATGGCAACCAAACTTGGCAAGCTGATTTATATTGTAAAAACCAAGCTCTGAACTAAAATTTAGGTCTCTGAGTTGAAAGAAAAAAAGTTATAGGCACTTAATAAAACAAAATTTTAGTGCCACTAAAAGTCAGAGAAGACGTAGTACCAAAATATTGTATGTATTAAACAAAATCTATTAAATATTACAGAAAACGTTTATCTTTTCATGGCGCAAAAAGGTCAAGAAGTACCAGAAAGATTACTTTGAAAATTTAACAAATTTTCTCCTGTAAATTTCAAACTGGACGTGATTTGAAACATGATAATAAGTATTGTGGTTTATAAATAGTAAATATTCCATAAAATGTATATTAGAATGTTTTAGATTTATGCTACACTCATTTGTTAAAATATTTGCAAAATATGCCTCTAAAGACCTTACATATTACAAATAAATAACTTAAGACCATTATCGGTTATCTTTCCTTTCATTGCAAAGCGTGATAAAAGGCTTAGAGTGGTGTAATTGTTAGATGCATGGCTGTTGAGCGAAGGGGCGCCGGCTCAAATCTCACGCTGATTGAATTTCTCTTTCAACTTTTTTTTTACTTTTTTTCGTATTTGATTCAATTTTAACGTTATCTGATCAGATTGTGTAATTCCAATATTCCTTTTAGCGACTTTTTGTTGAAAATGAAAGATAAAAACTTTTAAGACATTTAATTCAAGTTTAATAGCAGCTGTTGTTGCCCTTAGTTGGTAAAACCGTTCCACAGTTAACATATACGTAGAGATTTGTGACATCAGAAGATGTTGATTTCTTCGTTACAATCGGATTCAATTTTTACAGCATCCACACGAAAAAGAATTTTCTCTGTGAAGAAAAAGTAGCTAGTTCTGTATTTTGATCAGATTTTTAATATTTTTTAATTTATTTAATTTATTTTTATTAGCGAATTTTCTTATACAAAATGTTCTTCTAATAGCGAATTTTCTTATAAATGAATTTAATGAATTTTCTTTGAAGAAACCTTTGTTGAGAATTTTTATATGAAAAATTATTTAATTGATGGAACACTTCTTAAACGAAATTCATCGAAAATAAGGTTTTAATGGATTTTCCTGCAAACCGATTATTTTATTTTCAATTTTAATTACATATACAATTTGAATTTTATGTATTCTTTTAACAAAATTTTGTGTAAAAAATATTTAGCCAAATTTCATGCCTGCTTTCATTAAAAAAAGACATATTTCCCATTAAAAACATTTTAATGAAAATTCACTACAATAACGCACTTGCTACGTCCAGACTTTTTATATATGTTTTACATAATCTGTGTTAGTAAGTTTTTAGCAACAAACGTCATGCTATTTAGATTTTGCACAATCATGGCATAAAAACAAAACAAACAAAAAGTCTTAAAGCAGGTAAATAAAGTGAGTTAATTATTTATTATGTCAGAGTATTAACAAAATACACTTTCTTAGTCAGACGTGAAGAAAATTTTTAAGATTTCTCGTTGACAAATTCGTTTCAGTCGACTTGCTATTTTCATTTATTTGTAGTTTGTTAGATAACTACTTGCCTGGTAATGAATTTAACGATATTGTGTGTAAAGTTAAACCAATCAATGATAGTAGAATACGGTG